>QFDD01001629.1:0-30330 GCA_006871305.1 Vachellia collinsii | reverse complement strand
TGTTCGCTCCGCAAGTGCACGGGTCGCGTCAAGTAATAAAGTGATGAGAAAGTATCGTTCCCACGATGATTTGCTTAAAAATCTCAACCAATCAAAAGGTTAGGTGCATTCAATCAAGTTGAACAAATCAAACATTTGACGTGAAATGATAATTTTGAAAACTAATTTCTAAAACTAAAAAGTGATAAAAACAATTGATTCTTTAACTTCAAAAGATGATTTTTGGAGCCTAGGATTATTTCTCCCCCTTGTAATTCATAACCTTGACATAACTTCCTCTCATAAATGCTCTTAATATATAAATGTGCTAGTCTAGGATTCTAAAAGTACTTGTAAAAGCTTTCTCAAGTCAAGAACAAGTGTTTGCTTTCATTAATTGCTCAATCTCTTGTTACAATTAATAAAACCTAATTTTCAAGCTTCAATTCTATTGTGACTATGTAAGGCTAACAAGTATATCTCTATCTTGCCAACAAAACCATCCATTCATCACGCAAATTTCAAGTTCTTACACCATTTTACTCAAGTTCCACACTCAACCTAGCCCTCTCAAGCATCAATCAAGTGAACCCAACATCTAAATGGTGATCAAACATTTAGAAGCACTAAGCAAAGAATAAAATGAACACATATATATATATATCATTAATCACAAAAAGAGAGGAGTATTTAAGAGTTAATCCATACAAGGGTTCAAAATGATCCTAGAATGAAAAGTTTAGCTACTCATTATCATCCACAAGCTACAAATCACAAGGAGAATCATAGTCTAAAATAGATTACAAGAGAGGAAAGGGAAAGGAAGGAGAAAACCAAGAGAAGGAGGATCAAAATTTCTTCCAAAGCCCAATCTCTTGCTCCAAGCTCTGCAAGACCCAAACCCTAGCAAACCCAAGCTCCAAAATGCTGGACCAGGTTAGATTTTGGGCTATGGGGCCCAAAATCCAATTTAAAAAAATGTTAATAATAATTAATAATTATGGATCGGGTCAGCCCAACCCGATCCAAAATGAAATCGAGCTGGACTGACTTAGTACTGAGCCCAAATCATAATTATTTAAAAAAAGGGCTGATTAGGTTAGCCCAACCCGAATAAAAAAAAAAAGACATGCGCCACGTGGCACAACAAAAATACTTTCTGAGGGGTCCACTGTTAAGATCTCGGTGAGTGGAGGTCAACGGGATGGCGCGTGAGGAAAGTGGCATCCTCCTTGGCAGCGCGTGCACTACATGCGCCGTCACCGAGAGTGGGAGTTATATGAATTTTCATTTTTGTGATTTTTCCTTCTCAAGGCGCGTGAGTGGTCCAAATGAGCTCAAGTTTGTTCCTAAAACTTTAAAAATTTGAAATTTTTATTTGGATATGTAATTTGCCTATTTTCAGTGGCAAATCAGATATGTTTTAATAAAGATTTCAGTGCACTTTGAAGTTTATTTACGTAATTAAATAATAATTTAAGTTACTTAATTTTATTTAGGTAACAAAGATGTTAAATTCTTCAAAGAGCACTGGAACGTATGAGTACGGATCTGTGATTTATGAATACTTGGATAATTAGATTCAAGTAGATGTACCTGAAGCTGATCTAGAACAAGATACTGAAGAAGAAGTCTTCTTTGAGGAAGAGGATTTTGAAGAATTAATTGATGAAAATCTCGAGCAAAATCTTGTAGAAGCTCAAGTGGAACCTCAAATGGTTTACATTGACTATGGACCTAAGAGTGAAACTCCTAATAATGATAATTCAGAAAAAGTGGACGAAGAAGTAAACCAATCATTGACTTCTAAATTAGCCAAAGCCATAGAGTGGCACGATGCAATCAAATTAAGATATGTGAAGCAAATAAATGGTGTGATTGCGAAGTATGCTGAATGTGTCAATAATATGAAAAGCACAAAATTCTACGCTAATGTGATGCTCGAATATAGAAAAGCAATCATGGCTTTAGCCAAAGGAAAATATAAATTAACAACTTTTTGGGTATGGGCATTAGATATGGCAACACAATTTAGGCTATAAACGCCTAAACTTAGAAAATTGAGGAAAGCCATAATAACTTATTATTCTGATGTTTAATTAAAGTATTAGGTTTCCTCTGTACTTGTTGATCATGTTTTATGTATTGACATTTTGTATATATAATGAAGTATGTGTTGTGTATTCAATGATGCTAGCATTTCTTTTGATAAGTGGGAGCTTTTAGAAATGAGAATTCTAAGAGCAAAATGATTGAATTAAAATATACTTATAAAATCCTTGGAAAGAAATAATGATATTACTGGTAATCATGAGATGGGAGATACAAGTGTTTAATTCTGATCGTGAAAACAGTAATACTATAAATTTCCAACCAAGGATAGTATAAGTATAGGACATTGCAAAAAAGAAAAGAAAGTTATATGATATGTAATAAACTCTTTGTTCGGTTCTCACATAGAGAATAAAATTTAATATGGCACAACTTTGTCATAGAATTTAGAATGGCTTCGAAAAACATAATTGCTGAGTTGAACAAAGGTGAAAAACTGAATGGCAATAACTAGGACATTTGGCATTGAAAGGTGCAATATATATTAGAGGAACAAGAAGCTGTAGAGCCTCTAACGACTGTCTTATTGGAACTTGAAGCTGGGAATACGTCCCAGCATAGGAGGGACCATGAGGCTTATCAGACCTGGAAGAAAAAGAACAGCATTGCAAGGATCACACAGCTAAGCACTATGGCAGATTATCTCATGTGTGAATATGAAAAGCACAAGAATGCTCAAGCCATATGGGTCACGTTGAAAGAAAGGTACGGTGGCACATCCACCACTAAGCTGAGAAGGTTGACAATTAAGTTCGATACTTATAAGCTTAGACCCAACACACCCATGAAACAACATCTGAGAGATATGGCTAGCATGATTAGAGAACTAAAAGAAGCTGGACACATTTTGTCTGATGAACAGCAAGCCCAAGCTGTTATAAGATCACTTCCCTCCAGCTAGGAACACATGAAAGTGAATACCACCCACAATGATAGCATTGCTACTTTTGCTGATGTAGCAAAACACTTAGAGCTTGAAGATGAACGCCTAGAGGCATATAAGTCATTTGGACATGCCCTTTTGACTGAAGGTGCTGGTCCTTCTAATGCAAAGCCCGATTACAAAAAGGGCAAGAAATTTTATAAAAAGGGAAGGAAGGATAACCGAAAGTTCAAAAAGGGTAAGATGCAATTCAAGAAGAAAGGCAAAGCAAATGGCAAGAAGAAAGTTGACCTAAAGAAGGTCAAATGTTATGCTTACCAGAAGATGGGTCATTTCGCACGAGATTGTACCGAGCGAAAGGACCATAAAAAGGTATTAGTGAATTATGTGAATTCACATGTTTCATATGTTTTAAGCACTGCTTTTCTTACTGAACCTGTTTGTTCTTCTTGGATTCTAGACTCAAGCTCAACAGACCATGTAAAAAGGGACAGAGAGTCCTATGTAGAATACCGTCAGTTGCTGTGTCAAAGCAAGGGGCTTTACGTGGGAAACAATGCAAAGATTGAGGTCAAAGGCATTGGAACTTGCAAGTTACCTTTGTGGAGTGGAAAGACCTTGATCATACATGATGTACTTCATACACTCAACATCCAACGGAATTTAATTTCTGTTTTATGTTTATTAGAGTTTGGGTATAAAGTAAAATTTCATGGCAAGGTTGCAGACATTTTAGACAACCAAACCGTTTATGGTTTAGCTTTTCTATTTAGGAAGTTCTTTATGATGGATGTTATTTGTGACTTTAATGCATACGATTGTTATGTTATTTCTTACTTTAATATGATTGTTGACATAAATACCTGGCATGCTAAACTAGGGAACATAAATCAAAATAGAATGATTAAATTAGCCAAAGATGGTTTAATAGGTCAAATATCCAACATGGATATGTCCTTGTGCGAGAGTTGTCTCGCTGGTAAAATAACTAGAAAACCATTTGGCAAGGGAAGAACTAGAGTTGAGAAACCATTGCAATTAATCCATTCGGATATATGCGGTCCTATGAGTATGAGAGCAAGACACGAACTTCATATTTTATTACTTTCATTGATGATTATTCACGATATGGTCATGTCTATTTGATTTCACATAAGTCTGAGGTTCTTGACTGCTTTAGACGATATATAAATGAAGTAGAAAATCAAATAGAAAACAAAATTAAAACTTTACAGACTGACCGAGGTCATGAATATTTATCCAATCAATTTAAAGAGCTCTATGAAGAAAAAGGGATTATTAGGCAATTAACTATCCCTGGCACTCTGCAACAGAACGGAGTTGTAGAAAGATGAAATAGGACACTTCTAGATATGGTAAGATCTATGATGGCACAAGCTAAACTTCCGATTTCAGTCATGGTACCATCTTCGTTTTCGCCTATGAAAACATATCCTTTAGATTGTTCAGAGTATCTAATAAAGATACATTTCTTTCCTCTAGGGCCCAATTTTCCATGTTTATGAGAATCATCATGAACGTACGCAGCCGACCCCTATGGTCTAAGGACATTTAAATCCGGCTTGCGTTTTGTCCATAACTCATAGGGCGTGGTAGCGACTGATTTTGAAGGCACACAATTAAGTATGAAAGCAGCTGTTAACAAAGCATCACCCCAATATGAAATCGGAAGTTTAGCATGTACCATCATAGATCTTACCATATCTAGAAGTGTCCTATTTCGTCTTTCTGCAACTCCGTTCTGTTGCGGAGTGCTAGGGATAGTTAATTGCCTAATAATCCCTTTTTTTCACAGAGCTCTTTAAATTGATCGGATAAATATTCACGACCTCGATCAGTCCGTAAAGTTTTAATTTTGTTGTCTATTTGATTTTCTACTTCATTTATATATCGTCTAAAGCAGTCAAGAGCCTCAGACTTATGTGAAATCAAATAGACATGACCATATCGTGAATAATCATCAATAAAAGTAATAAAATATGAAGCTCCGTGTCTTGCTCTCACACTCATAGGACCGCATATATCCGAATGGATTAATTGCAATGGTTTCTCAGCTCTAGTTCCCTTGCCAAATGGTTTTCTAGTTATTTTACCAGCGAGACAACTTTCACACAAGGACATATCCATATTGAATATTTGACCTAGTAAACCATCTTTGGCTAATTTAATCATTCTATTTTGATTTATGTGCCATAATCTAGCATGCCAGGTATTCATGTCAACATTCATATTAGAGGAAGAAACAACATAACTATCATTTGCATTAAAATCACAAATAATATCCATAATAAAGAACCTTCTAAACAGAAAAGCTGAACCATAAATGGTTTGGTTGTCCAAAATGTCTGCAACTTTGCCATGAAATTTTACATCATATCCAAATTCTAATAAACATAATACAGAAATTAAATTCTGTCGGATGTCGGGTGTATGAAGTACATCATGTATGATCAAGGTCTTCCCACTCCGCAAAAGTAACTTGCAAGTTCCAATGCCTTTAACCTCGATCTTTTCATTGTTTCCCACGTAAAGCCACTTGCTTTGATATGGCAACTGACAGTATTCTATATAGGATTCTCTGTCCCTTGCTACATGGTCTGTTGAGCCTGTATCTAGAATCCAAGAAGAACAAACAGGTTCAGTAAGAAGAGCAGTGCTTAAAACATATGAAACATGTGAATTCACATAATTCACTAATACCTTTTCATGGTCCTTTCGCTCGGTACAATCTCATGCGAAATGACCCATCTTCTGGCAAGCATAACATTTGACCTTCTTTAGGTCAACTTTCTTTTTGCCGTCTGCTTTGCCTTTCTACTTGAATTGCATGTTGCCCTTTTTGAATTTTCGTTTGTCATTCCTTCCCTTTTTATAAAATTTCTTGCCCTTTTTGTAATCAAGCTTTGCTTTGGAAGGACCAGCAGCTTCAGTCAAAATGGCATGTCTAGATGACTTATATGCCTCTAGACGTTCATCTTCAAGCTCTAAGTGTTTAGCCACATCAGCAAAAGTAACAATACTATCATTATGGGTAAGATTCACTTTCATGTGTTCCCAGCTGGAGGGAAGTGATCTGATCACAGATTGAACTTGCTGTTCATCAGACAAAATGTGTCCAGCTTCTTTAAGTTCTCTAATCATGCTAGCCATATCTCTCAAATGTTGTTTCATGGGCGTGTTCGATAGGTATCGAACTTAATTGTCAACCTTCTCAGCTTAGTGGTGGACATGCCACCATACCTTTCTTTCAACGCAACCCATATGGCTTGAGCGTTCTTTTGCTTCTCATATTCACACATGAGATCATCTGCCATAGTACTTAGCATGTGATCCTTGCAATGCTGTTCTTCTTCTTCCAGGTCTGATAAGCCTCATGGTCCCTCCTGTGCTAGGATGTATTCCCAACTTCAGGTTCCAGTAGGACAGTAGTTAGAGTCTCTACAGCTTCCTATTCCTCTAATATGTATTGCACCTTTCGGTGCCAAATATCCCAGTTGTCGCCATTCAGTTTGTCACCTTTGTTCAGCTCAGCAATTATGTTTTTCATGGCCATTCTAAGTTCTGTGACAAAGTTGTGCCACATTAAACTTTATTCTCTACGTGAGAACCGAACAAGGTTTATTAGATATCATATAACTTCCTTATCTTGTATGCAATGTCCTATACTTATACTATCCTTGGTTGGAAATTAATAATATTACTGTTTCCACAATCAGGAGTATACGTTTGTATCTCCCATCTCATGATTATGAGTAATATCATTATTTCTTTCCAAGGATTTTTATAAGTATATTTAAAAATTCAATTATTTTACTTTTAGAATTCTCATTTCTAAAAGCTCCCACTTATCAAAAGGAATGCTAACTTCATTGAATGCATAACACATACATCATTATATATACAAAATATCAATACATAACATCATCAACAATTACAAAGTAAACCTAATACATTAGTTAAACATTGGAACAATAAGTTATTATGGCTTTCCTCAATGTTCTAAGTTTTGGCGTTTTTAGCATAAACTGTGTTGCCATATCTAATGCCCACACCCATAAAACTGTTAATTTATTTTTTCCTTTGCCTAAAGCCATGATTGCTTTTCTATATTCCATCATCACATTAGCGTAGAACTCAACGCTTTCCATATCACTGACACATTCAGCATACTTTGCAATCACACCATTTATTTGCTTCACATTTCTTAATTTGATTGCATCACGCCACGCTATGGCTTTGGCTAATTTAGCAGTCAAGGGTTGGTTTACTTCTTTGTCCACATCAGGGATTTCACTTTTAGGTCCAGAGTCAGTGTAAACCATTTAAGGTTTCACTTGAGCTTCCAAAGGATTTTGTTCGAGATTCTCTTCAATTAATTCTTCAGGATCCTCTTCCTCTAAGAAGTCTTCTTCTTCAGGATCCTGTTCTAGATCAGCTTCAGGTACATTTACTTGAATCTGATCATCCAAGTACTCATAAATCACAGATTCGTACTCATAGTTTCAGTGCTCTTTGAAGTATTTGACATCTTTGTTACCTAAATAAAAATAAATTACTTTAAATTACTTTTTAATTTTGTGCAAAGAAACTTCAAAAATGCACTGAAATCTTATTAAAACAGATCTGTTTTGCCTCTGAAAATAGGCAAATGATATATCAAAATCAAGATCTCGAATTTAGAAAATTTTAGGAACAACTCGAAGCTCATTTGGACTTCCCATGCTCCCACACGCGCCCCGAGAAGATAAAATCACTTCAAAATTGGAAAAATCAGCGAAGCCCACTCTCGGGCATAGGCGCGTGTATTACACGCGCCACCGTGAAGGTCTCCCTTGGTCTCACGCACCACCTAGATGAACTCCACGCGCCGAGAGCCTCTTGATGGACTTGTCAGAATGCACTTCTGACTTGCCACGTGGCTCACGCTCCACGTGGCACATTTCAAATTTTTTTTTAAAAATGGACTCAGGTTGGACTACCCGATCTAGCCCAGTTTGCGTGGATCGGGTTGGTCTGACCCGTTTTTTTGGAAAAACTTTGATTTGGGCTACCAAGCCCAAATACGTTTTTTTTTTAAGTTCTTTAATTTGGGCCACCCAGCCCAAATTTCAAATATCCCATTTTTTTTAGTTTGGGCCTCGGAGCCCAACTGTATAATAATTTTTTTTATAAACGCTGAAACGATGCTGTTTCTCATCTGTACGGTCGTCTTCAACCTCCAGCCGGGTCGCTTCAAACCCGGTTGGAGCAACAGGTTGGGTCCGTTAGACCCGAACCTTCTCTCCTCCGTTTCTCTGCCGTCCGACGTCCGTTTTCAGCGTGCTTGGTGTTGTTTTTCTCGTTTTTTCGTGCTCTACGCAATGGGATATATATCTAAGCCTAAATCTTGCATTTTGAAATAACCCATTTTGAGAAACCTAAACTGTGCTCTTTGTGTGCGTCTCGAATCACGTTTTTCTTGAGAATATTCCTCTTATAAATGGTTTTTGGGTCAAATTCATACTTTAAAACATGCCTATTTCATCAAAGAGCATATATACATCATATTTTCATAACAGATATGCACAATCTACACAGTAATTATATGCATTTATACACTCATGCTCAGCAAGCCACAGGAACGAATTTGAATGCTCTGATACCACTGTAGGTTTTAGAACATACCTGAAATTGTAGACTAGTTGATCTTGACACCCACACGAACCAGATCACAAGTTGGGATGCTGGTTGTTACACACAGCAAATACACACCAAGACGGAAAAGCTTATGGAGAGAGGGTTTGTGATAATATTACAGTATGCGTAAAAAAAGACTTCTTTTTCTGTAAAATATTCTCTATATATAGAGAATTAAAATTGTAAAAACGGTTTCACACGATCTGCCGCATGAAAACTGTTCCCACGCATTAATTTAAATTTTAAATTTAAAATTTAAATGGTATGAAGATTTTTACACTTTACAACCCCATATTTCTTATTACCACACTTTTGCCCCACATCAATGGATTGGGCCTAATCCATCAAAGGTGGATTGACCCACTTTCCAACACATGTAACTGATTTGGGTCAAAAGAATTGGAGAGCCTCGAAGGTGAAAGAAAAGGGAAGAGTATCGTAAGTCGGAGGAGGAGGGGTTAGAGAGAGAGAGAGAGAGGGAACACACAACACACACACCTGAAGGGGGAGGGCCCTCCGGGGAAAAAAAACCGGTAGCATCTCCCCCTCCACCCCCGCCCACCCCAAAAGGCAGAAATTTTATTATGTATGTTTGGCCTGCCATGCAAGCGCACCCGTCATGGCCTTAATTCCACGCCCAACCACAGTATGTAGAGTTTCAGAGTTTCGAAGCATTAAAGCAATATTATAACAAATATTGTAACTTTTCTCCCAATCTCTCCCTCCAAACTATCAATTCCACGCCCATGTTTCTGGAAATCCATCGATATCTTCCCTTCTAACAACGCCAATAATGGCCTTAATCCTGTATGATAGATCTGATGCGTATCAGAACATAAGAAGTTGAATTCCAGCCTTCAAGATCCGATGATCTAAAGAGAAATAATCGTATTTACCTCAGGTCAAAAACCTAAACACAACATATCAAAGCTCCGAAATCAGGGGTTCAAGATTTGAAATACCTTGCTCGATTCGTGACTGGATCGTTAAGACGATTATTCTAGCTAGTTCAACTGGTGGTACGAGTCTTGCCGTCTTGGAACGCCGCCGGCCAGGGCCATCGCCAGGAAAACAAGATCGACGAGAGAACCTCAGGAAAACGCCATCCGATCCGACGGAAGAAGATCAATACCACATCCATCGACCGCTTTCACTTGCTCTGGGCTGTTGGGAGATGGCAACTGGCAAGCAATAGGCGTAGAGTGGATACCGTTCTTTTTTAGTCTATTCTGATGATCATTGGAATATCAGCATCAGTATCTTTATTTGATAATTGGAATATCAGGTTACCGATAATTATGCATTATCTTTATAAATTAAAATCATACCAATGCCTTCGTCAAAATATCTATTGCTATCTCGTGCAATTTAAATGCCTTTTGGAAAATTTGAGTCATTCTGACGTTGTGAAATTTCATTTAATTAAAAAAATATTGGGAGGAGAAAAATAATAGATGAAAATATATGAAATTAGGGAATATTCGAATAAAAGACGTTTGAATTACTTAAATTTTAATTTAAAACGTTGAATGTAACAAATTATTAATCAAGTTGTCTGATTAGGAATTTTCAAATTAGGTCAAATTACCTCAATAATCCTTAATTATTAAAAAAATAAAAAATAATATTAGATTAAAAGATTTCGATACAACTATGGTTTTCAAATGGGGGAAGAGAGAAAATTTGGTTAAAATAAAGTAGTATTTAGTGGTGATGGGAGACATTATAATGAAAAGCTGGAGCCGATATAGGAGAATTAAAGAAAGTAATGGGTTTGTAAACCAATATTAAAAGATTTTCCTTACTCTTTTTGACGTTGGATCTAATCAATCACCATTTTCAAAAATTGATACTTTTAGCCCCTTTATGTTTCTTTAGACCTATCTTCAAAATCTAAGAGCTGATGGTGTTACTATTCAATTTATGATAGAGAATTAAAAATAAAATCTATAGTATGAGCAAGATAGCATCACTGATTTTAGGGCGGGTATAGTTGGGAAAAGGGAGATAATGAAGGCGAAGAAGATAATTATTTTGATGGGAAAAAAGGAACATAATATAAATATTAAAAAACTTTCTTCATATTTGTGCAGAATGAGAATGTCGTCTTTTTCAAAAATGAAAATTATTTATTTTTATTTTTTATTTTTTAATAACTAAAATGTATGGAGGTAATTTGACTTAATTTCTAAATTTTTAATTGTATCAGATAACCTAATTAATGATTTGTTAAGTTTATTGACCCAAATTAGAATTTGAGTTATTCAAATGTCTTTTATTGGGATTTTCCCACAAAATTAATCTAAAGGAAAATTCTAATGAAATACATTTTCATAATTCAAATTCTATTTTGGGTCTCTAAACTCAAATTCTGATATTATTTTTAGTTTTGGAAAAATATTACTTATTATGTGTTGTCATTCTCTTGACATGCTATATACACATACCCACTTCTCTCACTATATTGAAAAAGGTTTGAAAGTTCCTAATCATCAATAAGATTTATTAGAGTCCTTTCATTAAATGTCACAAAGTATTTTATCTCACAACTAATATAATTAATATCAATCCTGGGAAGTCGTCATCCCTATGGCGCACTCCGGATTAGTCGGGTCTCAAAAGGATCCGGATACCGGGAGCTCTAAGCAAAAAAAAAATATATAATTAATATCAATCCTTAATGATATCATACAAATCATATTATTTTTTATATTTCCAGGAAAGATATTACAGGATAATTTTTTATGACAAGATATTAAGGATAATTAATCCTCAAGTTTCACATGCTTTTAATCAGCGATACGTAGATTTAATCAGCAAAAGCATCCCACGAAAGCCATCCTCAAGGTCAAACGTTTGTTCATCCTACTTTTTTTTTCCCCATATAAACGTTTTTTCCCAAGTAAAAGTATTTAAATATTTTTGTTATATGTGTGTGTACATTATCTTTTTTTTTTGTAAGTCTTTCTCACCAAATAACATTTGGATAATTCTCTTTATTTTAGTAAAAATGCCAATAAAAACCGATTTCATATAAAAGAACAGATATTTTTTAAAAACTTTTTTTTTACTTTAGGGCCCTTGTGAACTTTGAAGTCGAACCCGCACGTGGAGAAACGGTTTCATAAAAGAAACGTGAATGGTTATTTTTTTTATTTGAATATGTATTAATATTTTTTCTTTGGACAAAACGGTAATTTAATTTTAAAAAATTCATTTGTTTTATGTACACAGCCTTAACAATGTAAGTAACATTATTTTTTTTATGTCGATCGGGTAGTTATAATTTATTATTGGTTTTTTATTTTGTAAATATTATAAATTAAGGCATAAATATTTATACTGACTATTCAGGGGTGCTAAAAATCACTTTCGTTGAATTCAACTGAGGCAAGGTGAGAGCAGAAGCATCATCACACAAAAGAAATAAACGTCAAGAAGGTTCGTCTCTCTCATGTGTGCCATCAAAATGAGGTTTTGTTCCTTTTCTACTGTCAAAATCCAATCCATAATTATATTATTACTCTCATTTCTTCAAGTGTCATCTCTATTTTATAGTTTTTATTCTTACACTACCGGTTATATTAAAATTACCCTTCAACATTCTTTTCAAATAGTCCATCAATATGGAAAAAATAAAATCATTTTTTTTCATTCTTTTCTATGCCAGCCTATATCAAACAAGCTAGCATTCATTCAAACTCTAACATCATATCAAGAATTAATCAAATATAGGAAAATTAAATATACCTGGTAACATAATCATAATATTTTATTTATGAAACATGATATAATATTAATACTTAGTTCATTATTACTTGCTTATATCAAAAACACTATTTTAGGCGACTAGCATGGAAAATGTAGGATTTAAGATACAATGGGCAATGGAAAGTTTTTTTAGTCAAAATTAGAAACTTGCTCATACTCGTTTACCAAGAAAGTGGTTCAAAAAAGGGAAAAAGGTTTTGCCAAATGATCAATAATTATTTAAACATGCTTAATAAAATCCAAAACATGACAGATTAAAAGATTTATATACAACATTGATTCTCATATGAGGGAAGAGAGAAAATTTGACAAGAACAAAGTAGACCTAATGAGGATGAGAAACATTAGAATGAAAAGTAGAAGCCATTACAGGAGAACTAAAGAAAGGAATGTGTTTATGAAATAATATTGAAAAATCTCTCTACTCTTTTTAACGATGGACCTAATTAATTTCGTCATTCAAAGAAATTGATGCATTTAGTCTTTTTGTATTTCATCATAATTATCTTTAAAACCTGAGAATCTGCGTTGCTAATGTTCAATTTGAGGGTAGTGAAGGCGAAAAAAATAAGGATTTTGATGGCAAAAAATGAATATAATATAAATATTTTTTTTTAAAAAAAGCTTCCTTTGTATCTTGCAGGATAAGAGCGTTGTTTTTTAAGAAATAAAAATAATATTAATTTTTATTTTTAATAACTAAGGGGTATTGAGGTAATTTAATTCAATTCCTAAATCTTTAATTGTGCATGCCAGTAACCTGATTAATAATTTATTAAATTTAACAATCCAAATTAGAATTTGAGTCATTCAAGTTTCTTTTATTAGGATTCTCTCAAAAATCATTTGTTTTATGAACGCAACCACATTATTTTTTAGCGTTGGTCGGCTAGATATAATTTATTATATATATTAATTTTTTAAATATTATAAATTAAGGTATATAAATACCCCTATTGGCTATTCATGTGTTAAACATCACTTTGGCTGAATTGAACTAAGGCAAGGTGAGAGCAGAAGCATCATCACACAAAAGAAATACACATCAAGAAGGTTCGTCTCTCTCATGTGTGCTTCTACAATCTCATCGCACTAAATGAACACGTTTAAATAATTTTTAAGGTTTTGGTTTATCAAGTATTCTGAAATATTTTTTTCATATGCATGGTTATTCTAAAATATATTGTTATAAAAAATCCCAAAGTATTTTCTGGTTCATTTAACATCTTAAAATATTTTTCTGATACGTCCATTACACTAATCATTAATTATTTTGGAATGTTAAGCGTTCCTTAAAAAAAATACTTTAGACTTAGAGATATACAAGAACTCAATCTTCTCTCAGAAAGTTTTTTTATTTGTCTCTCTGTCAATATGATTATAAATATTATCACAAACTTGCTGATGTTAAAAAAACCCAAACCTCATAGAGTTAGAAGTCCGCAATTTAGAAGCAAACCCAGGAAGATGTATATTCTTCACAAATAGCAAATCATTAATCTTGCCTTTTCACAAATGATAATTACTACCATATTTAAATAAACAATCCTATTTGTATTTGTTTCAATCACTCAAACAAGTCAAATCACAATCAACCAATATCATAACCTGAGAATCCAGTGACCTGACTTTAATACCACTTGTTAGGAAGAGCACAACAAATATTAAATCTTTCCATCATTTACAAGATTCTACATGGAAACAAAGAAAAAAAAAACCCTCCATTTGAAAGTAAAAATCACGAGTCATTCAAACAAAAGAAAAATTTCTTTCATCAATAATATAATTTTCACAATTTAGCTCTCATTACCTCCTATCTACCTACCTTCTTCTGTTGTAAGTGTGCCATGAGGTATATCTTCCTCGCTCCATTTATTTGAATGGACCGATTTCATATATGAGAAGAGATTTTTTTTTAAAATAAAAAAAAAAAAGAACTTTCCTTTAGCCTTTAGGACATATGTGAGGTCGAACCCGCACGTGGGGAAGCGTTTTCAAATAAGAAACATGGGCGGATTATTATTATTATTATTTATTTAAATATGTATTAATCTTTTTTCTTTTGACAAAACGGTAATTTAATTCTATAAAGATCATTTGTTTTTATGACCGCAGTCACATTATTTTTTAACATTGCTGGGGTAAATATAATTTATTATATATTTTAATTTTTGAAATATTATAAATTGAGGTATATAAATACAGCTATTGTCTATTCAGAAGTTAAAAATCACTTTGGCTGAATTGAACTGAGGACAAGGTGAGAGCAGAAGCATCGTCGCGCAAAAGAAATACACATCAAGAAGGTTCGTCTCTCTCATGTTTGCTTCTACAATCTCATCGTAATAAATGAACACATTTAAATACTTTTAGGGTTTTGATTCATCCAGTGTTCTAAAAAAATAAATTCCAATGCATGGTTATTCTAAAATATTTTGTTATTAGAAATTCCAAAGCATTTTCTGGTTTATCTAGCATCTTAAAATTATTTTTTTTATACATCCATTACACTAATTGTTAATTATGTTGGAATGTTGAGCATTCCTGAAAAAATACTTTAGACTTAGAGGCATACAAGGATTCAATCTTCTCTCACAAAGCTTTTTGCAATTGTCTCTCTTCAATATGATTATAAATATTATCACACACTTGTTGATGTTCAAATTCTCAAACCTCATCAGTGTTAGGATCCGGCTTTTTAAAAGCAAACACAAGAAGATCCATATTCTTCACAAATAGCAAATCCTCCATCTTGCCTTTCAACAAATGATAATTACTACTATTTAAATAAATCATCCTATTTGTATTTGTTCCCATCACTTAAACAAGTGAAACCACAATCAACCAATCTCACAATTTGGCTTTGATACCATTTGTTAGAAAGAACTCAATAGATGTTAAATTTTCCTATCACTTGCGAGAATATGTGAGGGAAAAAAACCTAACAAAGAAATCTTTATTTCATTGATAAGATAATATTTATATCTGTCCTACTTTCATTAACCATTTTTTGGCGTAATATTGCCCAGCTTTATATATATATTTTCTTGCCCTGTTAGGTTAAGGGGAGGGGACGATTCAGCTTGTCCAATACAGTCTTTTTAAACTCATTTGTTTTGTAATAGAAGTCTTTTTTAACAAAAATATTTGGTAAAAAATGTTAATGGAAAATCAGTTAAATCAGATGAAATAATAAAATCTAAATTCAGAATTATATTTTTAACAAATTTATAATTAGGTCAAGAGGCTCAATTAGTTATTTTTTAATATTATCAAAAGATTATAATGCCTTTCTATAGTCAAAAAGAAAAATTCATGGTGGATGTATGCTTCATTTTTGTTTTGATTATTTCAGTTGGATTTAATTAGAATTTTTTATTTTTAGTTTGTTTATTTTTTTATTTTGTTTTTGTTAGTCTTTTGTTTTTTTTTTTTTTATCTTTGCTCATTTGCCAATTACTTTCTAGAATCATGTTGTTGCAAATTCTCTTCGCCCTAGTTAAGTCCTTTGTGACATTCTAACAAATTGGTAACTGTTTCAAACAATTTATAGATTAAATTTTTCTTTGAGATGACGCCATGCTTCCCTATTTGTCTATTTAAATATTATTAAAAATAAAAACAAAAACATTAAGACAAACAAATGAGGGAAAATAAGAACAATTAACCCAAAGAAAATAATATTTTCAAGAAGGATCATAAAATTATCTTTATTTATCATAACATTATCTTTATTTAAAAAAAATTAAGCTTAGATTCCTTATCTTCATTATGTCAAGTTCTTCACATACATATGGCTATGTGGCTTATCTTTTATGTAAATTTATAGTTAAATGATAATATTTTTAAAAAAAAGATATATGCTTATATATGATTGGAGAACCTGATATAAGAGATATATGGAATTGGCCTAAGCATGATCTTTTTCATATTTTAGCTTTTAATAATCGTGTAATACTCCGATCAACATATCCTATGTCGTTTTAATTATACTCAACCAAATTTCACTCTTATCAACATTTAGACATTCATTCAATCTTAACAAAAAGTCACCTTATATTACTGATTATTCGCCCGTCTGTCTACACACACACGCAAATATATGTGTGATCAGATCTAATATACTGTATCAACCAATTCGAACTTTTCTGTAGCAGGATTTATATATTTTTTAATCATCTGCTCCATATTCAGTTCAAGTGCATTTTTGCAAGGTGAGTCAACCCATCTCTTCTGGTTTTTATTTGTAAACATAAAAGTAAAAATTATTTAACTGGTGATAGTAATAAGAAGCTCTGCATTTGTTTTTAGGTTTAAATTGCATCAGTTCCATACAAAATTATGTTTGGAGAAATGAGTCACTGCAAACTAAAACCTCTAAACCAAACCTTCCAGCCATGGGTACCAATAGATTTAGACATTGATCACCGCAAAGAAGAGATATTAATGCAGCAAATCAAGAGATGTATGTATAAAATTGAGAGCTCTCAATTTTATCAGGATTTCAAAGATCAACTCCAAACCCCACAGATTTCAGCACACTTTCATATGGTTTTGGGGCCCGAGTGGGAGATGAAAATGGTAATTTATGGCATTGGTAAATTACAATCATTGGAAAATTCTAGGCTGCAACTAGCCCTTGCATTATTGATGCAAAGAGATTATAGATGGGTTGGAGAGATAGAAGTATTTGATCCGGTGCTTTCGATGACTGAATGTCGAATTTTGGAAGCTCTTGGTTGTTCGGTTGTACAATTTAATGAAGATGCCAAGAGGAAGGCTTCAAAACCAACTATGTTTTTCATGCTACACTGTTGTGTAATGTTATACAACAATCTCCTGGAGGTAAATTGGAAATCTGATATGTTGAATAACATTCTTATATTTGGGAACAGCTTTGATAGATATGCTTCAACCCTATCACATTATAGCGACAAGGTACCTCTTGTTCTAAGGGCTGCAAAATTTTGCAGTGAGTTTAAAGTTAAAACAGATTTCAAGGACTATTATGAAGACTCTAGTATTAGTGGACCTGGTTATCGTGGTGCTTTTAATGGTTCTGAGTTTGCATTTTTTTCAACTGAAGAAAACCACTAACATATAGTTTAGGTTAATGTAACAGGGTATTCCTATTATTCAGCTAATAAGTTACAGTGTAACTTTTGTGTCCTTGTATTGTGAACATTATTACAGTATACAATGAAATCCAATAAAAATTAATGTTTAGTTTGTGTACAGAATCTAGAATGTTGGAACTTTATTTTAATGATGCAGATTTCACGAGCATGAATATCATGGTGCTCATTATTGTGATGAGTAATGAACCTGATTCCATGTGTGCTCGTGAAGGTGGTAGACATTTTAATTTTTAGATGCTTCTTTTCCGTGTTTTTTTTTTTTTTTTGCCAGTACTTCTTTTACTTGTATTTGACTCTTATGATTATGTTATATTATACACACACACGCGCGCATTAATACAATTATAGTTTTTAACATTTTTTATAGAGGATGAGCGAATGAGCTACTGCAACCATTCCGAGCATTTGAATCAGTCCATATGTTCCCTATGTAACACCTTCCTTAGCTTACTCTATTTTATATTAGAGACCAATTATGAATCACTTTAAGACCTTCCAATGCTTAGAATTAGCTAACAAAGTGAAATTTTAAAACTTTGCAAAAATTACTGTTCATTGGTACTGTTCATTTGGTAAATTTCAGATTTTTGGCCAACTTTAAAAATTCATAAATAATTCTAGAAAAATCAAAATTTAGTGGTTCAAGTCTCTAAATGAAGCTTGTTGAGTTCCCTATAGGATAAAATGTCTGTCTCTGACTTTCTCTTGGAAACAATTTTATAAAATACTATAATTTCTAAAATATTTTTCCTTACTCTGAGATCATATATTTGAGGCCTCTAGATATTTTAAATAATTATTTTTGACTAATTATTTATTAAATAGCTAGAAATTAAATGACCTTTAAAATTCCCGTGAAGGTCATTCTTGTCATTCTGACATGAACTGGGTCTCAATTATTGATCAGTGAATTTTTCTCTATCATTTGGGACTTTGTAAAATTTTCTGATATTTTAGTCAAACTTTGACCAAAATGCCCTTTGACTTTTACTTAATTACCTAAATGCCCTTGATGTCATGGATGGTAATTTGGTCCCTTGAATTTCAAATTTTCACTTGGGTACCTATTTCAAATATCACCTTGGTTCCTTAAATTTACCAAATGACACTTTGCTTTCTTACTTTTTCAAAATGACTACTTTGCCCTTACCTTTTATACGCTTGGCAGAATGACATTTTTACTCTTCCTTTCCTTTCCTTTTGTCCTCCGAACCTTTATGTAATCTTTGGCTACTCATTTAGACTTTATATCCAGTTATTGAAAACCTGGATATTACACCCTACAACATTTCAACCTTGAAGAAGAGAAAGATTTTGGATAGTAAAAATAGGCCATCTCTACCTTGATGAGAGCATCGTTTTTCGAAAATGAAAAATAACTTTATTTTTTATTTTTAATAACTAAGGGGTATATAGGTGATTTAACCTAATTTTTAAATCCATAATTATATCAGACATCCTAATTACTAATTTATTAATTTTAGTGTACCAAATTAGAATTTGAGTAATTAAACTGTCTTTTATTGGAATTTCTCCCAAAAATTATTCGTTTCACATTCAACACGTTGGAATTTCTCTCATGTTTGTTCATCCTACTTTTTTTTCTCATATAAACGTTTGTTCCTAAGCAAACGTATTATAATATTTTTGTTATGTCTGTATGTATTATATTTTAGCAATATGATTATTTTTTTAATAATTTACCTCATATAGTGAATAAGAAATATTTTTCGTTTACTATTTAATTTTCTTATTTTATCTTGTCATCTCTTTTGCAATTTTACAATAGATAAGAAACCATCATATTCGCAATTGTCTCCATCACTTAAACAAGTCAAACAACAATCAACCCATCTCACAACCTAAGAACCTGGCAACCTGACTCTAATACCACTTGTTAGAAAAAACACAACAAAGATTAAATCTTTCCATCATTTGCAAGAATCTACAAGGAAACAAAAAAACCCTAAATTCAAAGGGAAAAATCACGGATTGTGCAGACCAAAAAAAACTTTCTTTCATCGATAATATAATTTTCACTCTTTAGCTCTCCTTCCCTCCTATCTGCCTACCTTCTTCTGCTCTAAGTGTGGTTTAAGGTATATCTTCCTCGCTCCATTTTGCATTAATATATGTTTGTCTATATATTATGTTATTTTCTCAACTTCACTTATTATAAAACTCGTGTGAATTATTAAATTTGATGCTCAGAGATCTAATCGACTGATATATTTTTCGCCCATTCTTGGTTCATAGTTTTATGACACAAAAGCAGTATACGTAATCGCTGCACACCATAAAGAACGATAATGGATTCTGAGAAGCCTTCAAATAATATCTCAAAGGTACATCTAAATTTTTTATTTTCATATTATTCTTGTGTATATTTTATATTTTCAATTTCTGTATAGTATTTTGGTTATTATAATTTCCAGGACCCACTTGCATGTTACACTCATATCTTCACAATGCCATGGAATCGTCCTCCCATCATTCGTCGTCAACTTTCACCATTGAGAGATTTCTCTAATGGCTGTATTGATGGAGTTGAATCTTTAGAGAATGTTCAAGATCATAAAGATTCTTCTGAGGCTTCTCAAGAAAATCAAGATTCCTCCCAACGTGAGGAGGTAATCATTACCACAATTTTTCAATGTTAATTGGGGAAAAAAATAAATATTCTATAGCGTTTATAGTGAATTATTTTCTTAATAAACATGATATTCGACAGTTTCTTTCTTTCTTTTAATTAAAATAGGCTTTTTTTGGGAGTTTAGGATTCAGAGTTTAGAATGTAGGACACATTCCTTTGATACATTCTTCAATATTTTCTTGTTTTTTGTACTTACTTTAAAGAATCGGAGATCAAATTAATGATGAATTTTTCGTCATCTTCTAGTTCTTGTTTGGTAAAGAGAACTTACAGTTGGGTTTTTACTTCTTTTTTTTCAGGATATAAATGTCGCTGATTATATCATATCCACAAATGAAGAGAATGAAACTGGAAATTTTACTATATCAGAAAAAAATGCTGCTACTATTGCTCCTTTAAGTGTTGATGATTATATTGCGGATGACAACTTTGAGAAATGGCAAATGAATAATTCTCAAGAACATCAAGATTGTAATGCTCAGGTAATATAACGATCACCATATGTGTGTGTGTGTGTGTGAATAAATAATAAATTTTGATTGTATTGTTGTTGATAACAACAGTTAACAGCACCAAATTAAATAAAATTTTGTTTTCATGCAGATGTCTCAAAATAATCTTCAATTGGAAAACAATACAACTAATGACCTAAGTGTTGATGATCATATTGCGGATGGCAACTTTGGGGGAACGTGTCTGATTGTATCACCAAGAAATTTTCAACCACACGAACCTTGTTATGATGCTCAGGTAATCATCAACACACACACACACACACACACATTTACGGATGCCCTTTTTGCTTCAATTAAATGAGTGCTCGCCCTCTCTTGCTGTTTTAATGAACGGCTAATATAATGTTTGGTTCTTATAATTTCAAATCATAGGTTTTTAGTTCTTCTAGGGGGTGAAAGGTTAACCTTTGGAAGGAAGCATTAACCATTAATTATATCAAAAGTTTAAGCTGATAAAAGAAGCACACCCCAATGTCTTTCAACTTAAATTAGACACTGGTTCACCAGTCTCCTACAACTTTGTGGTCCACCTGGTTGACTTGATCCACACCCCTAGATAGAAATGTAAGATTTTAATAATAATTCAAGTTCTTAAATGGAGAAAACAAATATCAAATAAATGCAAAATTAAGAAATGCAAAAAAAAAAAAAACAACAACAACTAAGAATTGTTTTTCTTTTTTAGTTTCTAAAAATAAGTTTTTGTTTTTTTTTTGTTTTTAGAACAACATACTAAAAACAATACCCCAAATAATGTTTTTGTTTTCTTATTTTTGAAAAAAAAAAAAGTTTTTAAAAATAGAAACAAACAAGTCCTATGATTTTTTAGTACTAAATTGTCATAGGAATTGTCATTGAGCCAATAATTTACTCCTAGCTTCTTAATTTTATTATTTCCTTTCTTATATGCCATTATTAATATGTGCAAAATTGTTTTATTTGCCTCTACAGTTATTGTGAATTTTTTGCTGCTGAAAAACTATGTTGTGAAAATTATAATTGCCAAGTCTGTTATAACAACAATTGGAAGCATGTAAACACCATTAATATTTTGGAGAGAGAGAACGAAATTTCTTGCTACAATCCATTGGCATATGTAAGATAAATTAAATTGTTACTTATTAATTACTCTATTTTTTTGTGGCTTATTATTATAATTATCAAAATGATTTTATTACTGTGCTCTTTGGTAGGACTTTTTTTATCATCAAGGAGAATCTCAAAGTGGTTGCAATTGCAAAAAATCAATGTGTTCAAATGGCAATTGTCCATGCTACAAGGTAATTAATGGTTTATATTCATGTGCGTTTTATAAATATCTTAGGCCATCAAATTATTTAATGACATTATTGGATCTTGTTCAAGACAATTATTGTGAAATCCATTCTACAATTTAAAAATTATTTCTTATTAATATTTTTTTCACTTTTCATTAATGCAGGGCAAATTTGGATGTTCAAGTGCATGCAAATGTGAATGCTGTAATAATATTTACGGGAACAAAATGCATTTATCATCGTAAACTCTCCCAAAAGATAAATATTATCCTTTTGATACATTTCAAATATTGTAATGTACAAATGAGTTCAATTATATTTATGAATATACAAAGATATATATACAAATCTTTGCTTTGTTTTTCTCTGGTTTAATATGCAGAGCTTTACCCCTTGGGAGCGAATTAAGTTTTCCTTTGACGCAAATTAAGTTAATGGTTAATATAATATTTGGTCTTATAATTTACCTTATTTTAGTTTTGCTCCATATAACTTCAAATAATATGCTATGGCAAATATGATGATTGATCCAATGCTTTTTTGTTATTTGAATTAGCTTTTTTAAGTGATTATATTTTACTCAATCTGAAATAAGTATATGGAAGGAGTTTTACCTTGATTTATGTAAAAATTGATTTTTTTTAATTGATTGTGGGCGAGCTTCCGAGAGACATGGTTTGATGCAGGGAAAAAAAAATCAACAGCTATGATTTAGTGTATGAATGAACTGTCAGGATTTAGATCAATTAGAACGATGTAGTTTAAAAAACCCTGCCACCTAACATAAGCCTTTATATCTGTGGATTAAATAAATATCCTTAAGAATCAAAATTATTCTCATACATGCTAAAATTATTACAAGATAAACATCCCATGCTAACATACATGTTATCATTATATATCATTTAAAATTTATTGTCATTAAAGAAATATATGTATAGGTGTTTTTTTTTTTGGCCACCCGATTGTAGTACAAATAAACAATTCTAATATTAATATGTGGATATAATAAATAGGAAAATACTTAGCACTAGTTGCTTATACCTATTTTGTCAAGTTCATTAATCACCTGCGGGTATGTATCTTTTTTTTAAAAATATTATTATTTAATTATAAATCTACATGAGAAAAATAAGACATAATATGTGATTGGAAAAGTTAACATAATATATGTAAGGAATCTGATGTAAGCATGACTCTAATATTCATATTATATTTATCAGGTTTTGTAATTTTTTTCATTAGAATTATGATATATTAATATATGAGAAATACAAGGAACTTCATGTTTTAACACGGATAAAGCTTTATTTTATCCTAACTTTTTAACCATTTGTTTTGACATGATATTGCCCAACTTCATGACAAATAATCTCTTGATGTTTTCTTGAATAAAAGTTTAGGCATTATTAAACTGTTTTTTAATTTTTAAAACAACAAAATAAATTTTTTTTGGTAATTTGTCAAATTTGGGTTTACATGTGGATTAGCTATGGCTTCCAAGTTCTCTTTTGCTCCACCCCATGAGTGTTTTGAGGAGACGGTCCGTGTTCAGCAGTCAAAGCTGCATGAAGCATTGGATCAGAACGAAGGGAACATTATATAACTTTAACCGTTATTTGTGATCCGTCATGGATTCTGACACGGTCAAATTAGATGACACGAGTGTGCATAAACTCGATTAGACCGGATTGATTATGCAATTGTAGGTCTGGTCTAATATAGACCTCGTACTGTACGAGACAAGTCGAGGTGTACAGCCCGACATCTGATCTAGTCTAGTCCAACACCAACTTGAAGTCAGGTTAGACTGGATTAATCCAAGGACCTCAATGAAATTTTATTTTTTGTTTTTCCCCTTAATAAAATGCAAAATTTTAATCTAATAATAAAAAAAATTAACATAGAAAAAACTTAAAATAATATAAAATACACCTCAAAATATTAAAATTTAAGTATAAATTAATTATCAGCATTTAATAATAATAAGTATCATTATTAACAAAAAAAATTACAAAAAATAAATAAGTAAGAAGTAACTTGAGTTGGACTATATTGGACCAACTGATTTGAGCACATAGTCTTGAACTCAGTTTAATCTGACCAATCAATCTAATCCAATCTAACTTGATTTTATTATATTATTTATTTAGATTAATTAGATTGGACCGAATCATTGGGTTTTTGCACAACCATGTTAGCTTATGGGTTTTTTGGGAGTATGAAACCAAAATCAAGGGCTTATGAAAGAAAGAATGTAAAGAGCAATTTTACATAAACTCCCTGGTAAAAGACGTTCAAGCTGAGCAGGCTTTCAACACCACCGTCCATTCTCCATTTTTCTCAATCATCATCTCCCCATTTTCAATTTCACAGCTAATGTTTCATCTCAATTTTAGTACGCTCAACCTATAAATGCTTTGATGTATTACCAAATAATATCTGTACAAGTTTTGATCTACTGGATGATAAAGGTTCATTGAAATTGCCGGAAAAAAAAAAGAAAGAAATCTATTTTCAAAAATTAAAAAAACCAAAACAATTTTTATATGTTTTTCCGCCTCTTTTTACATTTCTTTTTTTTTTATCTGGGAAAATTAAAAAAAAAAAAAAAACTTTTCTTCTCTGCTTAAAGGTTTCTTTTAAAAAAAAAATTTAGACTAGAGTTCTCATTGATGCTTCACCGTCTAATCATAATTAAAACAATATAATTTAATTAAAATGTGTAAAATCATTTTTACATAACCTTAAAAAGGGAATGTTTCAAATAGAAGAAGCCATTAAATCATAAGTAAATGAAGCTTTTATCTATAACTCATATATAACCTAACAAGATGTTTTTAGTTAAGTATAAATATGATGAAACATTGATACAATCTTTGATCCCTCAAAATTAAAAACAGTAGTTTTGGTTCTTAAGGGAGTAAAATAGTCTACATGTTTATTAGATTATAGAAATCAATGTTTTAATTTAAATATTAAATGTTCAAAAATATATTTTATCTTTTGTGAAAAGAGCATCTAGCACCATAAACAAAAATTGAGTGCAAAAATGCACACAATTAATTAAAAATGGACCTAAAATGTTATGACAGTTAATTTCTCTGAGATGTTGATCTTGCGTTTAAATTTTTGATCAACTCCTACGACATGGCCATTGAGGTGGCCATAGGAGTTTGAATAGTTTGACCCAGTATGTTGATGTGTTGCTTGCATGGCAAAGTTGGCAAGGGAAGTTGAAAAGAAATTCACGTTAAAAGAGAAGCAGAGAAAGGTTTTTACCGAGAGAGAGATTTATAAAGGGCCAAGGCGATGACGGGGTGGAGAGAAAATCGAGCAAGCAAGTGACGGAATCTACTGTGAAAGTGAGAACAGTGAGAGGAAGACAAGAGGCTTGGGATCTGAAACGCATGTGAAGAGATTCTTGCAATTGAGCAAGAAAGCGAGAGGAAGACAAAAATTTCCCTTACTTTCCTTCTCATTTTCTTTCATTCTTTTCCATTTCTATCAATTCTTTAATTCAAATGGATCTTAGAAAATTTAAGGCCCAATTTTCTTTTGACTACCAGTAAAAGACAAAAATGACAATACCCAAAGTTCAGACATTAAAAACCCATTTACAGTGCAACAGGCCCAATCAAATGAGGTAAAAAGCCTCTCACTCACAAAAAGGATCCTCCCCCCCCCCCCGGGGTCTTCTTCTTCGCACATCAGTATCGGAGCTATATCCGTCGAATGGGTAGTCAGGCGGCTCCAACCGTCCTTAACTCCAGCCTCTACACCGTCGATGGTGGCCAACATGCCGTTCTCTTCGACCGTTTCCGGGGCATTCTTGAGGAAACCGTCGGTGAGGGTACGCATTTACTCATCCCTTGGGTCCAGAAGCCTTACATTTTAGACATTCGCACACGCCCTCACACCTTCTCTTCCATCTCTGGAACCAAGGACTTGCAGATGGTCAACCTCACCTCCGTGTCCTCTCTCGTCCCGACACCTCTCGTCTCCCAATGATCATCCAGAATCTTGGGCTTGAGTACGACGAGAAGGTTCTTCCTTCAATTGGAAATGAAGTCCTAAAGGCAGTGGTTGCTCAATTCAATTCTTATCAGCTCTTGACGGAGCGTCCCCAAGTTTCGGCTCTTGTTCGCGAGAGCTTGATCCGGTGAGCTAAGGGCTTCATCAGTTCTTGATTATGTATGTATGATTATTTAATTTTGATCCAAATTCGGTTTAGGTTGATGTTAGTTGAAGAATGCAATCCAAATGTTAATTTCTGATATTCACATATGTCGCTCTTACGCATTTGTCATATGGTGCTGAATTTTCAAGGGCCGTGGATAAGAAACAGGTGGCTCAACAAGGGGCAGAGAGTTCAAAGTTCGTTGTGATGAAGGCAGAGCGAGACACTATTAGAGCTGAGGGAGAGAGTGAATCTGCTAAGCTAATTTCAGATGCAACAGCAGCTGCAGGTACGGGGTTGATTGAGCTCAGGAGGATTGAAGCATCCAGGGAGGTGGCTTCCACTCTGGCCAAGTCACCTAATGTAGCCTACCTTCCTGGTGGGCAGAACTTGCTCATGGCTCTTAACCCTTCTCGGTGATGCTGGTAATCTTGTCATTTTATTTTTTCATGTGTTCTGGCTTTTATTTTTATACTTAGTTGTGCGTTTCTACTTGATTCACAATTTTTGTCCTTATTCATTTGTTGCCTTGATTTAGTGGTTCTTTGTTATCTTTCAGCTTGATTCATGAATTTAACCAACTTCAGTGCACTCTAGGATATGTATTGTTACCAGACTTTAACCGCACTGGTCGAGAGAATTCTGAGTGGCCTTCCATGTCAATTAAGATATTAAAATAATGAATTTGACTTGTCAATCGAAACATCTTGTTTTGTCATTAACTGCATCTTAACTAGTTGTAGGTGGCAAATTGACTTGTCAATTGATAAGTGAGAGTAAATTCATCTTTTCATAATTCCAATAAGCTACCCACAAATCTCTTGAAACTTCGTATCAATTTGATGATTTCATAAGATCTAATTAGTTTATAGTCATAATTTGTATTCTTTGGAACCTCTACGCAGTTTTCCCAACTTCAAGCCAATTTCTTCTACTCATGCTTGCTGATAATAAATTTCCAAATTGAGGGGTAAGACAAACTGGCCTTAAAAATAACAATTCATTAATTTAGGCAAACAAAAAATGTCACATAAATTTTTTTTTTTAAGTACAGATATCCTCTTATTAAAGACAATCATGTTCGAGGCATAATTGAGTACTAAATATGAGCACATTTTATAGGGGAGTTTCTAATATTACTTCGTCACGTTATGAAGAACTAACCCCTTCAGCTATACCTAACCTTATTGGTAAAAGCCACATAAATCGATGATTGGCCATAATGTTTTCATCATTGTTTAAGGATGATCTAATACTATTTTACTACATGAAATTGTGCCATTTTTAAGAGATTTAAGTATTATATTTAGATTTTTATTGAATCTAATTGAAGTTAGTTGGATCGAGGCAAATGTGTGAAAATAGAACACTTAGGAGATAAAAATGTCATATGTTGTGAATTGATCTTTTTGATTGAATTTTGGAATACAATATACTACATTTAATCCTTGAAATTTGTTTAAGAACACTTAGGAGACATTTGAAAATTAGAAGTTGAAAAAGAAAAAAAACATTTAAGGACTCCTACAGGACAAAAAGTGGACTAGAAAAGAAATGACAGCTGAGGACCTGAATTTCAGACATTCTAGCGAGGTCCCAACGCGTCCAATAACCTCTGAAGATCTGAATTTCAAAAATTCCAGTGAGGTCCCAACACGTCTAGCAGCCTGAGGACTGAATTCCAGAAATTCTAACGAGGTCCCTAATCATGCAACAGCATTTTTCAGCATTCTAGACTAAAAAATCCAAGGTGTGGGAACCCGGATCGGACTGGCTGAGTCAAGCCGAGAACCGGCGATTTGGCCTCCAATCCGGTCAGGGCTATGTAATGAGCCCAGCTTGGGCCAACACGGGGTCAACTCAAACGACTCACTGAGTTAGGCGAGATGGCCGAGTTATTTTTTTTCCTAATCAAAAAGAGTAGGCGCGAAGAGAGAAGTGGTAGGGGGAAATACTGGAGTAGCAGGAGTCTTGGAAGCGTGTGATATTGCATATAGTTCTGATGGAGGCAACGACAATCTTGGTCGAAGGGGTTGTTGTGGTTCGGAACTGGAGTTGTGGATGAGAGCTCTGAGCTGGATGTCAACAGAGATAGTGAGGAAGAAGACCAAAATAGAGATGAAGGCCAATAGGGGCTTGTGGTTGGGGCATGTATGGGGGAAGGAGAGGGCTGATCTTTGAGGTGGTCACAACTTGGCCATAGCCTAGAGACGGAGAGAGATTTAGTAGCAGTAGAGGTAACTAAGAGAGCGTGAGAGAGAGAGAGAGAGATGATCAAAAAGGGGATTAATTAGAAGTTAGGAGGGGTTACTTTGAGAAATGGGTCAGGAATCAGGATGAGTAATAAAATGGGTTGTGTTGTAGGAAAAAGAGCAAAAAGCTGGGACACCATTCAATGTCATCGAATCTATCACGTGGCTCACCAGTCGAGGTCTATGTCTCTCGCACACCCCTACAACACCTTGCCTTTTATTTAAACTCCATTGCCAGAAACTCACTTGCAGCAAGCTACCTGTTTGTCCACATACCAAAAGTGAATTATATGTATTATAAAAAAAAAAGTGAGTTATATGTTTGGAATTTTTAATTTTAGATGGTATAATTATATCAACATGTGATTAGATTTATTTTTTAATTATTTTATTCTTCACCGGTCTAACCCACTGACCCTTTAACCACTGCCTTATCCGGTTCAATCACCGGTCCGCTTTTTAATACGTTGGAAAAATCTGATTTCTTAGGCTAGGTTTTAGATCTCCAGATATATAAATAGATAGAAAGCACAGTACAGTGAGGGAGAGGAGGAAAAACCCAAAAAACTGATTGAGAGCGCTGTAAGTTCACCTCCACCCTCTTTGATCACCACCTTCATTGACATCTTCTCTTCTCCTCCTTAAGTTCACGCACAACAACAGCAAGGAATCAGGGGAGAATGACCAGTGACCTTCATTGTATTCTCCATTGTACCTCTCTCACTTCGTCATTACCACCATTCAGATCATCATGGCCATAAAATCTATTTTCGCTGAAGATGGTTTGTTGACCATGTGTGGCTAAACCTGACTGTTTCTTGGAGATGGGACAACCACTTCAGTTCCTGAAATTAATTAGGAGAATTATTTTAGTTTAATCATTTGCCTTTGTTAATTATTTTGAATTTCTAATTTTAGGATTGATTATATTTAAGTTTGTTTTTGATTAAACATATTTATGGTTGTTCTGGATTGTTGTTGCTTGTCTGATTTTTATCTACATATTTTCCCAATTGAATGGATGAATTTAAATTTGTTTCAATGATCACTGATTTATATAATTTAATTTAATTAATTTAAACATTGTCATAGTGCATTCATACAGGGGAAGCAAGCACATTAATTTAATTCAAGGGAAAATGACACTCAGATCCCGTGCAAGGGATCATTAAACAGTCCCACGAAATCGAATATTTATCGTCAAGTTCCGTGGGACTTCATTGTAATAAATTCTATAGGTTCAATTACTCTTCTGCCCTTAATGTTTTTTATTTTTTTTCCTGCCCATTATAAACTTACTTGATGCCTACTTTTCCTTTTCCTTCCTCCGACGGTGAAAAACTCTCTCTCTCTCTCTCTCTCGGTCCCCTTGTTTTGCTTCCTCTACAGCGACATTCACTCTATCTCTCTCGGCCCCCTTCTCCTCGCGTGATTCACCGGAGAAGCTGTGCTCAACAATGTGTTCACGACCACACCAGCTGTCGGAACCGTAAGGTGAGGATTGCGTTTCTAACCAGATCAAGAATCTCTTATACGAGGAAAAACATGAGCATTTCTAACCAGAATTTACAAAAGTTCGCTGGGCAGATGGGTATTGATTATTTAGAGCATTTTCCACCATTATTGCCATATGCCTTTCACTTCCGTTCCAATATCTTTAATATGTGTGTGTGAGATATTGCCTTAGATCACCCACCAATGCCACGTAGTCTCTTACAAAACTGTTTGATGATTCTCTCTTCGTACACTTTCCATTTTCTGCAACAATACCCTTTTGTTCTTTGTCCATTGATGCAAAAGAAAGCTTGCTTCTTTTCTCTCATCATTAATTTGTTTTTCCTATCATATAAATAGATGTATATATATCTATCTT
>QFDD01001628.1:0-27103 GCA_006871305.1 Vachellia collinsii | reverse complement strand
AAAATAATTAAATCAGAATCTAGTGAGACTCCGAAGATGATGCTTTAAATCTAAATTTGGATTCAGATGATTGCCAAGCAGATATAAAAAAAATCACCTAATCCAGAAGAGGAAGAATCTATTGTAAAAGAGCCTCCTGAGATTAGCCAGCCAGAAATCAGGAGAGCAGACTACAAACCAATCCTTCTATTTCTATATCATATAAATGTGATCATTCCTTTTAATAATATCAGGAAATTGACATAGAAGAAATACTTACATACTTTCGGAGTGCCACATCATTCATGCGCTGTCCAATGAAAATGTTCCAAGTGTCATCTATTGTGATCCCATATCCCATAAATTTCTCCTAATTATTTTCATTTTTCCATAACCCAGATATTTATTATGGAAAAAGAGGAATAATTAAGAGAAATTTATGGGATATGAGATCCACAATAGAGGACACTTGAAACATTCTCATTGGACAGAGCATGGATGATGTGGCACTCCAGGAGTATGTAAGTATTTCTCTTGACATGGGGGGTATATAATGTTCACGAATTTCATGATTGACTGGAATATGTTTTGAGAAGGAATTATGAAACAATCAAGTATTCCAACAATTCTATCCATAAAATCCCCCGATGGGCTATTTACTGTATTTAATTTTTAGTATGAGAGTTAATTGATTTATTTTTAGGAGATTAAGGAATCTAATTAATTGAGATATTTATTATTTTTTAAACTAATTTTTCTGATTTATAAACTAATAAATAATCTAACGATAGTTACACATAAATATTTTAAAATATATATTATATGTAATTAAGTAATCTATTCAACTGTTTTGACCTTCTTAAAAAGTGAACAGTTTCTTATATTAAAAGACCAGAGTTAGTATATATACATAGATATGAATCCAATCTAGATTATTAATAAATAATCATATGATGCAGCTAGCCTTATCTTGTACGTGTTTATGCTGTTATACACATGAGTAGTCAAATATGATGAAGCTGTTTGGATGAAACAATTGATGAACTGCGTCAGAAGCGTGGAAACCTCTTCATCCTCCCACTTTTATTTCCATTATCCATTTTCCAATAACATTCTCTCATTTTGACGACAACGAATCTTTAATGGTAAAGCACTAGTAGTAGCCTCACCATTACTACTGATGATGATCTCTCCACCAACATCTTCTTGCTCACTTCTTCTCCTGATGATTATCAGTCTGAGTTGATGCATTAATTGCAGCTAATTGCCATGCCTCCTTCGCTGTCTTCTTCTTCGTCTTCTTGGTGCTCCCTGCTGCAGCTGGGGGAAAATCTGAATCTGCGGTGGTGGTTTCAGATGAATAACCTTTGGAGGTTGGTGGTGATATTAATGTCGTCACAGCTGACTCGTTGGATGGAAAGCTTGAAGAAGATGGAAGTTGGGAGAGTTGAGTGCCTTTGAGGATGTACTCATCATGGCGACCATTATTACTACATGATGGATATATGAAATCGTTCTCGCTCAGGTCTTGCCACACATACCCCTTCTTGTAACTCCTGCAACACACCATTACATCACCTATCATTTCTTCTACAAGTATTCATATCTTTCTTTTGGAGGTAGTTCTTTTTAAATTAAAACTATTAAATCTTAGTTTATTACATCATAAGGAATAAACATCTTCCGTTAGACTTAACCCATTGATGTGAGGGATAACCCTCCATGTAAAGATTTAAATCTTGATTACATGCTATTTTGATCATTTATTTGTTTTGTTTTTTTCAAAATCCCAATTTGGCTATTTTTTTTTTTATATAAACAAACTTGAAAGGGAGCTAAACCAAACCCTCAAAGCCCAATGGAACATGTGGCCTGCCTATCATAACAAAACATGGAATCTAGTCACTAATGGGGGTCGGGGATAGAGCATGTTTAGCTTCCAATTTAAAACCACGGTTTTGGCCTAAAACCATGGTTTCAAAAAGTGGTAGACAAACATGTCTTGAAAATGCAGAATAGTTTCTGGGCTCAAAACCATAGTTTCAAAAAGTGGTAGACAAACATACTCAGATTCTTCATAATAACTTTTAACCCTCGAAACTATGGTTTTCTAAAAGTTATTCTTTCCAGCTTTTTTTAGAAACTATTATCCAAAAATCTATTCTTTAAAATAACTTTTACGTAAACTGAGACATAAGTTATTTTCCAAAAGCTAATCCAAATATGAACAAAAAATGTTAATATTCCATAACATGAATTAAAATTTGAATTTTTGTTAGAAATGGATTTACATTTATTACCTCAGTACCTTGAGTATGATTTATTTACCAATCATACTTGCATCAGGTCAAATTTAACCATTTATGTTTTTGAGTCAAATTTGTAAAACTTTAAAAAAATTGATTCTTTTTCAGAACATTTCTATTTTTAATTTTCTTATATGACCTGTGGGTAATTTTTCTTATATTATTTTATCATTCAAAGTTACAAATTTCTGGCTTGATATTTAAGAAGAGTAAATCTGCATATGGCCATCAAAATTTCTCCTAAGAATGTTGCCCTTCTTAATTTAATATTTTCATTACTGAAAAAAGGAAAAAACAAAGAACTTCAGAATCATGGACTTTCTGCAAATCAGGTTTCAACATATGGTATTTTTTTTTTTTTGGGACACTAATAGACTCACCTAATCTCATAACTTTTTCAAAAAGCAAAAAAAAAAAATCTTCAATTCACACAATCATTTAGTCACCTTTCTCTCATAACCATTGAAAATAAATGTTCAAAGCAAAGTGAAAGCTATTGGAAATTAAAAGATAAAATAAATTAGATTGAAGTGACCCCTCAGTAGGATGAGGTGTCATCATCATAGCATAAATAATTTGTTGAAAATCAAGTCAACAATTTAATAGTTAAATCTCATGTCAATTCCACAGTAGAGACAGAATTAAGTGTTGAACAATCTTTTTTTTTTATGGCGTAAATCTGTGATGTAAAGCATTAAACAATCTTATCGGAGGAGAGAGACCTATCAATTAACTTAGACTACCAAATTAAAAACTATAAGGAAAAAAATGGCCATAAAAACAAATCAATCAAAATAACTTGAGTGAAGTTGGATAGAACATTTTCAAGTAGGAAATTTGCAGCAGAGGATCAAGTTACTAGAAAATGAAATTATTCTTTCTTTCTCTGCTGAATTAGATGAAAAGAAAAATTTCTTAGATTTTTTTTCCCCTTTTCGGATGACTAAGAGAATGGTTATTGTTAAGGTAAGGTGCTGATAATGCAAGCAACGTACCTTTTTGCAGACCATGAATAGGAACGAGCCATTCCTTGCCCTCGGAGAAAATTCAATCTGTTAATCACATCTGATCACAAAACAAAAGGTATCATTGCAAAATTTAAACAACGATTATAACACACAGATCATATTAATTAATGAACTAATTTTGTTTAAGTTTGTGAGATCAGAGATACCTTTGAGACAGAGCATTCTCTGAGAGGAAGACAGAGGAACCTCCATGAGATGTGGGTGCTCAAGCTGGCCATTCCTAGCTATGTAGTATATCACAATCACTACTCTCACTTTTTCTTCTTCTTCTTCTTCACTCCAAATTCTGCTCCTCACCCCACTTACTTCTCTTTCTAACATTTTCTTCACCATCATAATCTCACTTTCGCTTCTTCTTCTTCTTCTTCTAGCAAGGCACTAGGAGTATCCTCTGCCGCTAACAGAAACTAGTCAGTTAGATTCTCCTAATTAAATTTGCTCTGTATATAGAAGGATCAAACCCTATCCTCTCACTGCTCATATCAAATACCAAGCAACTCTGACTAGGAATGTTTTCCATAGCTAACGGAAGTAACAATAACAAGCATTATCCCACAGCTGAGATAAGTTACATGAATTGCACATAGTTATAGTGCTCTATCAATGACTAAATATTTGGATTTGGATAAATTTGCAACTAGGTTTAGAGAATTAAACCTTCGATTAGCTCCCGCTTACATCTACCTGAGTCTGTTCTTCTCTTTCTCTGCAACCAAGGTATGCAAATGCAAGGAAGTTACTGTATGAGATCAAAATTCTGAATGCATCATATCATATATAAAGGGGTGAAGTGACTGGGGAGATGAGTAATGGTGGGGACAAGTTTTTTTTGTTGGTTGGTTTCAGCCTGTGACTATGAGGTTGCAGAGCCGTACCAAATGGGGGAAACAAGTGAAAATAGGAGGCTCATGTGTTGATAGCGGAATCTGGAAAGATTTGAGATATGGGGGATAAAATAATGGGATAGTGGTACAAAAGGCATACGAGGTTGGACATATGTATACATACACGTATGACAAAATCTCTGATTCTCGATTGCGTTGTACTCTACAAGAAACCTCACGGACCTAAGTTAACTCACGACAAAATTCTCTCACTTTCTTCTTCTTCTTGTTTATTTTTCACTTGATGGTAATATGGAATTTCGGAATTTAGAATTGAAGACGAAGGCTGTGCTCGCTTCAATCATGCTGGGAAGGCTGCTTCTGAAGGACTGATATTGCAAGTTTCAGGAAGATGAAGAAACTTGGCTACAATTCTTGTTTTGCAGCCGAGACCTGTGAGATTCTTGAAACGACTGATTGGAAACCAGGCTTTACCCAGTATGGGCTCTCACAATGTTTCAAAACTCAATTACTTTCTCTAAAAAAACAAATAAATTTCTAAATTCTTACATCCTGGTGAAGTTAAAAGTAGTCCCGTGAATCCATCAAACCGAAAGCTAGGAGGAGACAAATGGATGAAGGTCTTGTTTGTCAATCAATTTTCAAAATTAATTTTACGCAAGTTGAAATAAAACTCTCACATATTTACCTCGGATTGTGTGAAATCACTTTTTAAACCAAGGTTTTGTTACTTCCCAAATAAGCTCGAAGTCTATCAGCAGCTAGGCTGAAAGTGCGGAAACTGATGTGCTTCAAAAGGAAAGTTATAACTATAGGATAAAAAAAGGGTCCACATTTCTTATCTCCTATTCTTTTACGTATTTCTCCCACCAAAACTTGATCAAATCAGTAAATGAAAGTGGGTAGTAAATATAATCTAACAGCCACTTTTTCAAATACATATCACTTTGCTCCTTGACACTAGTAAATTCAATTACTCAACTTGAGAAACTACAATTAAATCTCTTAAAATTTTCTAGCTTGTGCTTGAATCAACATTCTGTTTCTTTGGGCATGCAGAAGAAATATGTCCCTTTTCACCACACTCAAAGCATGTCCTCCTCTTCATTTTGCCATTTCCAGCGGAGCTTGACTTCTCACAATCAACGTGGGCATTGGTAGGTGTTGGCACAGGCGCATCGGTTGTTTCTTTCCATGGCTTCTTCAAAGGAACTGCACAAGTTATCCTAACAGGTCTCCCATGCATCACCTTTTGGTCCAAGGTCAGTGCTTTTTTCACAGATTGACTATCGGTGAAATCTACATGGGCATACCCTCGGAATTCTCCAGTCTCCTTATCCATACCGAAACGTATGGATGATATGCTACAGTCTGAGAATAGAGTCCTTAATTGATCCTCTGTTATGTCCCATGACAAATTGCCAGCATAGATTCTGTTGTAGCCCTCCACAGGTTTTGGGGCGAAATCGGATGCTTTAGTGGTTCGAGTTGTTTTATATGGTTGGATTTTAAGAAAGAGTCCTCCCCTGCGATGAGTTAAATGTTTGATGAGCATGACATTAGAAATGGACAAGAAGGATAAAGAATCACTTGAAAGGAGGAGATCACCAGTAATACTAACATGTCAGATCCATCAAGAGCCAAGGCTCGTTTAGCAGCAGCCTCAGTCTGTTGAAGAAGTAACAAGAAAGGGTCAGTAACTAATGAAAAAACTCAGATCCATTGTCCATAAACAATAAATTGATCATTGACAACTTTCAGAAAGTTAATTCAATTTTCTAACTCATGATGACCTCTTCGTAATCCAAAAATACAATGATAAGTTATGAATTAAAGGAGAAATATTTAGTTTTGACTTTTGAGTTTTTGAAAGAAGTTTTAGTTCTTCTAAGTTAAGCCAGACTCATAATATAAGTGTCACTGACCTCAACGTCATTTTAAAGCAATAATTAGCGGCTTATCTCAAATCTGCCATAGCATCTAATAGTATAGCAATATCACATAGGCTCAGAGAAGAAAAGACATTTTGCCTACATTACATTACATTAACAAAACGTTATTATCATGCCTCTTACCGCATCACCTTCATATTACATTATATCTTCACAAACTGTGCATATTTGCATCACTGTTTGACCATACAAGGTCATAAATTGATTACATACAACAAAACTCATTACCAGAGGCATAACAGACATGAAGAAACGGAAAAGGAGAAATCAATGAGGACCTCAGGTCTAGTTTCCTATGATCTAAGTCATTGTGCAGCCATGGGAGATCTATCCCTGTAATTACAAGTTTAAGGGGATACAGATTACTAGAAAAAGAGGGATTGGAAAACATGCAATAGTTAAGTAAGGAAAATGGATGAGAAGATAATGGCAAGAACCGTCACTCTTTCCATGAATAACCTATTTTCCCCCTTTAATGGAGAGAAATATGATCTTCCATTTTAAGGATATAAGTTTTAGTTTCTTAAATGAGCCAGATAATCGGGAAAACTAGAAATACTTGGTACTTCAGAAATTGCTCCCTTAATTTTACCACAGACTCCCCTGTGACCTAAATCAAAGGGGACTATTGCTTTTTTTTTCTTATTTTAAACCACAACGTTCGTCAGAAAAATAAAAACAGCTTCCACAAATGAAGATGTTTACATTCCTCATAGCAATGTCAAAAAAATAACAATCCTCCACAATTAACTAGCGCAGAAAATACTTGCTACTTCTGGTCATCAAATTACACTATTGCATTAACCTCCAAGTCTGTGTTATGAACCCAACACTAGAGTTCCTCTTTTATTTTATACACTCGCCGAATTAGAGTCCCAACAGTAAGCATATAAAATATTCATCTCAGTAGGAATGGACAGATTAAGCAGCTTATGAAATATTTTATTCAAGCATCTTAGTAGTTTTCATCTTTAATACCTGCATTTAAGACCAATACAATTCTCATTCTTTGAAGCATAACCAATTCGTGAGTTATGATTTTTTGTTAGCGTTTAAACCTAGCAAGGACAGAGTAGCAATCAATTATAATTGACATAGAAGCCAAAAGAGTTGCAAGACACAAATCAAAGTCATACTGCTTCACTTCTTACCTTAAAACTAATAAGGGCAATCCCTCTAAACTTGCCAGTCTCAGGAAAAGTCATGCAATCAATTTCAGTAATTGTGCCACAGCCTTCGAAATAGCTTCTAATATCATCCTCGGTTGAATAGTAGGGAATTCCTCCAACATATACTTTTGTAGGAACGTCAACATGTTGTCCGCTGATATATAACAGGAAAGACAAACTCTTAAAATATCCTAAAAAAATCACATTAAATCAAACAATACCTTGACATCCAATCAACTCATTCAATAACCAAACACCATAACCATAATTCTTACCTGCCATTGCTCTGAGTTAACTCTGAAGCCTCTAGCTTCTCATCTCCAGGATTAGCATCCTTTTCCCTGTACGTTTTGGCCTTTTTCTTGTTGTTCTTCTTCTTCTTATGTTTCTTCTTCGATTTCTTCGCATCCTTCACAGCCCCATTTGCTACAACGTTTTCCTCAGCTTTCCTCTTCCTCTTTTTGCTCTTCTTCTGTGTTCCTTCGTCTTCTTTATTCTCATCAACGCTACGACCATCACCACCTTGTTGAGTAGTCTCGGGTTGCTGCAAAGAGCGAACCTTTCGGCGCTTCTCTCTCTTTGTTAATCGGATTTTCTGGGTCGAAGTGTCAAGAATATTTTTGAAAGAAGAATCAGGATTTGCGGACTCAGATTGAGCTAACTCCGCCCTAAGCTTCTGTTTAAGCTTCTTGTTGGAGAGAACCATCCCTGAAGTTGGCACTCACACAACACAGCTCATGGAGACAGCTTCGAAGAAGAACGATGCGCTCTGTTCTGGTCAGGGGATGCGGAAGAATGCATTTCCGTCAATTGAGCCACAGCTGCTAGGTTAAGCTTGGGCCAAAAAAAAAATGGGAAAAAATTATGCTCATATATAATATGACTTTTGTTTTTCAAAATTATTCGTTAAAAATTTGAAAAAAAATATATTTTAATTTCACAATAGTATTTAGTTGAAAAAATTTGAGTAGAGTGCAAATTTTCTTGGAATTATAAATTTTTTGTTATAGTGTTTAAAATCACAATTTTTTCTTAAAAACCTACAAAATAAAATGCATATATATGATATTAAAATTATATTAACGTTCTTGTATTTTCTACATCTACATGGAATTTCTCTTAACACAAAAATATATGACAGAAGTCAAAGAAAGTTGTGTTAATTTTAAAAAGCAGAAATGAGTTTTGCAATTTGACCGAAATATAATAGATGAATGTACATTGTTCTAGGTGTAAACCCATTAGCAGAGATTATCTTCTTACAAGTAGAGACCATCTTCTTACCAAGATGAGAGCAAGAGGTAAATTAAGTTGTTTCACTTGCACATGGGTTGGAGTTTAAACCTCCAGCCACTTGTTTTTTTTAACAATGCAGCCACTTGTTTAAGTGATGAGAGCTCATATTCCTTACTTTATTTATTCTATTTATAAAATAAAGAGATAATACTTTATTTTATTATATTTATATTTTATTAAATTTTTTATATGAATATATAATTTTATTATTTATTTATTATATATTAACTTTATTCTCATGTTTTCTAATGGATACTATTTCTAATATATTTATTATTTTTTTTAAATTAATTTATTTAACTTATAAATTTATATATAATTTAATGGTACACGTAAGAATTTCATAATATATATTATAATTAAATTATCTATTTAAATTTTTCAATTATCTTAAAAAATTAGGTGACAATTCTATTAAGGATCAGAATAATATTAAATAAAAATAAAATTTAAAAATTGTTGATTTAAGGTTATCCTTTGTACATGAAATTGAACGTAAGACATGAACATATAAATTTAACCAACACAAAAATTAGTTTTTAATCCTATGAAAGAGACAAACACGACGAGTAACTCTCACGACGTGATGATTGGAACTCCAGAAACCTAAAAAAAACAATAAAAATAGTAAGCTGCAAAACTTTAATTCCTACAACTAAAAATGAACAAAAAACTCAACGATCTGCTTTTGAAATTCCTATCTAAAAACCATAATTAACTAATTAAATGATCTTATTATCTTATAAACTCAAACGAAGTCGACAAAAAAAAACAAGTAATTATTATTATAAACTTCAAAGTACGAGAGAAGCAGCTACCATTGGGGAAAAAAACAGAGAGAAGCAGCTACTACGTCTATACGTGTATACATGTCTGTATTGTATATTCTAGACGTCACTGTTGGGAATTTGTTCGTGAGCATTATCACCGATGAAAATATTATCGTAGACAATGGCTGCGATGGCGGCACCGATGAAGGGGCCGAGCCAGTAGAGCCAGTGGTGGGTCCATGACCAGGTGAGGAGGGCGGGGCCGAAGGAGACGGCGGGGTTCATGGAGGCTCCGTCGAAGGCGCCGCCCACCAAGATGTTGGCTCCGACAATGAAGCCGATGGCAATAGGGGCAACCACGCCGACGTTGCCTTTCCTGGGATCCACTGCTGTGGCGTACACTGTGTATACCAACCCAAATGTCATCACTATCTCCATCACTAGAGCGTTCCACACTGTCATTCCTGAGGATAGCCCAAATGCTGCTGTTTCCTGCAACACACACTCAAATATGTTTGTACAATATTCGCAATTGCACTCATCACTTTCTAACTATTGTATTATAATAAGAACCTAAGGAAGTATATGCATATATGTATAGTGTTGAGAATGCGGATCAATCTGTGGGTGGATCAAATAATGAATAAAGTTATTAGACGACGGGTTAATTGGTTAATATAATTTATTCAAAGATTTGGGCTAGCTACTAATGGGGTAATAATATCCTGTGATTTATACGGCTGATTTCTCCCAATGTGATATCACGGGGTTGATGGTAATGAAGGTTTTAATATTATGGCAAATGAAGATGGTTGATTATTAGGTACCATTCCACCGGTGGCGAACTTGAGAAGCATGCAAGCAACAGCAGAGCCAAGCAGCTGAGCGAACCAATATAAGATGCTTCTCAAGAGAGTAATGTTTCCTCCTAACAAAGCACCGAACGTGACCGCCGGATTCACATGGCCTCCTGATATGTTTGCTCCCACTGAAACTGCCACCATCAACCCTAACGCATGAGCTAATGCTGCCATTATCAAGCCTTCACCTCCTGCAGATCCATTTTTCGTCACCTTGCCTGCAACATCATCATCGTCATCATTTAACGCAACACCCATCAACTAATAAGTAATCTGACACACACACACACTCACACGGAGAGAGAGAGAGATATATATATATAGTTACCGTAAGCCAAGGCAGAACCCTGGCCAGCGAAAACGAAGATGAGCATGGAGAAGAACTCAGCCAAGGCTGCTCTAATGGCGTCCGGCTGACTTGCTTCTCCCGGAGACCCAACAGCTATTCTATAGATCGCCATTAATTGATGAATCAGTAATCACCAAACTCAGCTGTAAGCCTTAATTATGATCCTGTGGGGTTTGGTTTTGTTGGAGAGTGTAGTGGTAGAATCCAAGTGAGGAGTGGGAGAGAGTTTGTCGGCAGTTCATTCAAAGTTAAGGGCGGCGAGCGAAGCGGTCTTAGCCATCTTACGGTGTTGACCGTTGCCACTTGGGCCAGTGAGAGAGACCCACGCCTGGCCTCGAATTTTCACTCCATCGTCTTGTGGGACGCACAAAGATGCTCTAACTCTAGACGTGATTGTGAAACACAATTTTTTAAAAAATGATTTATGTGTTTAATTTTTTTTTATATATTTTGTTAAAGCTTACATGTTATCCTCTATTTAGAAATACTTACCCTTTCAAATAAAAATATTTTAATTATCACTTTCTGTGAATTTCATATCTTATAAACATTGTTATTTCATTTTAATATTTTAATTATTTCCCTCAATAATTTATGTCTAGTATTTGATATGTAGTAAAAGTCATGTTAACCAATCAAATATTGCCATCGGGTTATATGATACAAATCAACCCTTAACCCCCTTTTGAGCCACCATTAAAATTTCTTCTCCTATTAACGTTGTAACCCAACACTTATTTTTTGTGATGACCCAAAGACTTTTTTACTTCGCCCAAAAGTCCCCTTCCCCCCTCCCTGCTTTCACCGACGGTGGGATTAACTAATGGCAACGCTAAAGAGTAATTCCCGATTTCATCCACGCAGGCTTCTAATTCTCCTTTCATAATGTCGCCGCAGTGAAATTTGACAAGGAGTGATCATGATCAAAGTACCCTCTAAGTCCACCATTTGAACTCCTCAGGTCATTCCTTTCTCTCTCCAATTTCATCCATGGAGGAGTCACTGCTTTGGGAAAGCATTTGGACTATCAAGCTCTTGTTTGCAGGGCAATGAACTTGAGTTGGAGCTTCAATTCTCTCAATTAAGTGTAAGCTTCATATTTATGTCCTATCTCCATCGGCCAGTGATCCTAGTACGGTGAGGGTGGTTGGAGTTGAAGAAAGGGGGACGAAGAGTGCAGAAGAAAGATTGAAGAGTGGGTTTCAGAGAGACGTTGCTTGTCTTTGCCATAATTAATGGATAAAAACTAAAAAGCTTGAGTGACGAATCACTTTGCCTTTTGTGCTCTTCAATTTTAATCCTTTAGGATTAAAAATTCGATCTATGTAAAATGATCATCTTATGAGATCGGTGGAAATGAGATTTTTTTTATCATAAAACAAAAAAGTTCTGTGTTAAGGTGATTACGCAAAGGAGAAGAAGAAATTTTACCGGTGGTTCAAAAGGGTTAAGTGCCAATGTATTATAAATAAGTAGGTGACAACAATTGATTGGTTAATTGAACTTACTAGACATCAAATGCTTAACATAAGTTTTGTTTTATAACACATATCTATATGACACATAAGAAATGACATAGCACTCCGGTATTTCTCTCATGTAAATTTTGATTAACAAATTATTAACAGAGATTAACGATCATAATTGTGAAAATATAGGGATCTAATAACACAATTATACAAACTAAATATTATTTATATACAAAAGAAAAAGTTTACATACGTGTGAAAACATTATGAGGAACTAAAATTAAAATTTTGGTGAGATTTAAAGAGAGAGGGAAAAATATCTGCAACCGGTGGAATTGGAAGCATTATCCAATTAAACATGAAAGAAGCCAAGAAAAAAGTGATAGAAAAAGCGAGTCTTCTTCCCACTACGACCACAAGACGAAGCTCTTAAAAGGGAAAAAGGCCCGGTTCTGATCCGTTCTCAAACATGGTCGCTCCCTCAATCTCTCTCACTTGCTTTTCGCCATGCTTATCCAACAAGGTTTCTCTCTAACTTCATATAATTTCGGACCTTCTTCTTTGATTCTTACAATTGAACGTATATATCATTCTGCGCATCGTTGTGTTTCAGTTGAGCTACTCTTCCCATTCGAATGAATCGCCTCGCAATACTGCGATTTCATCTTTCAGCAATGTCGTCGTTGCCGGAACAGACACAACCTCCGATGGCGGCGGCGGCGGCGGGCAAAGTAAGAACCTGATTAATCTCATTATACCACTGAAAATGGAGTTTTCTGGAACATCGTCGCTAGGTTGTTTCGTCATTAATCCCAATTCACATTCCTATACCAGAAACAATACTTTTTCTCTTTCTGAAGGTCGAAATTTTAGTTGGCCTTTCAAATTAATTTTGTGTATATAGAGACTCACTACTCATTCTTCAGGTCTAATTAATTCCTTCGACCAACAAAAAAAAAAAACAGCCTAATTAATTCCTTCTTCCTTTTTTTATACACTAAATTTGGAGTTATCGGTTAGATCATTTTTTTGGCCAAACAACGGTTAGATCATTTGACTTCAATTTTTTAAAATAAAAATATAACGAGTTCAAGTTTCCATATGATGTTTAATTAAGAAAGAGATATGCAGAAGAAGAAAAATAATATACACATGACATATACAACGATCTTCATTTAGACATTACCACATTAAATGAATAATTTACCCAAAAAATTCAAATTATAAGTTCACTTGATAAATAAAAATAAGATCCTCATTTAGATTTTATGGCTTTTTGAAGTAGTAGGACACTTACAGAGAAGGCCTCTATTATTGGGTCTTGGAACGCTAACTGCAAGTGTTCTCCCTGCAAATCATCCCCTCAAAGCTGAAGGTATTTATTTGCTTGTTTTTTTTATGCAAGAATTTCTTACACGTTACAAATATTTAAGTTAGATTGTTTAAAACAAATTCAGGCAATTTATATTACTTTTTTTTTTAGCGAAAATATAAATCGTTTATACCTGATCTAAATGATTCAAGATAAAATGTTTGTGACCATGCACATCTCTAAAATCTTATTAAACATATAATTCTGCAGAAATACCAGCGAGGTATAGAGAGTTTGTGGACTTTACAGATGGCTATTCTTATATCTATCCTCAAGATTGGAAGGTACCATAAAATAAATCATGTTAATTAATCAATTTATAAGCCAGAAAAATCAAATTTGAAATGCACATGATTATAATTTTCTCTGAACAGATTAAGTATGAATGTTCTCCTTCCTTGAATATTCCTAGGACTTTGACTTCAGGGGGCACGATTCTGCATTTAAAGACAGGTATTTGCAGTTACAAAATGTGAGGGTGAGATTCATACCCACTCAAAAGAATGATATTCATGATTTGGGTCCAATGGAAGAGGTAAGGCAACAATAATTATCAATTTTAAGTCAAAATTACCTGAGTTTTGTGTATTATATAGAATCTGAGAAATGGGTAAGACGGTCTATAGCTTAAATGTTATGATGTAAAAATGATATTCAAAACGCATCATAATGAATGAAGTCAGAGGTAAAAAGATAAGAGTTGGGGTCCACATGCACAGAAGCAGGACCCGTAACTTTATTCTTATCTTTTTCTAACTTCATCTTTCTAAAATACTTTAGAGGATCCAAAACAATGATCAATGTTAAGTTGAAATTAAAAAGGTAGGAAAAATTTGCATTCTCTTTAAACTATAATTTGATGGCTCACTAATGTGTACCATCACTGTGAAGCAGGTTATAAACAATTTGGTGAAGCATGTATATGCTGCCCCAAACCAAAGGCCAACAATATATGACATGCAAGAGGTTCTCTTCTCATTTGGTCTCTTGCTCAATTATCTCTTTTTTTCCTAAATTTGTTGAAGTTTCAATGACCAAAGTTATTACAATGAGAATATAACACACTCAATGAACATAATGCAGAGAAGTGTGGATGGGAAAAATTATTACACATTTGAGTATGTTCTCACATCGCCAAATTACTCGAGTGCCTCATTTGCAACAATTGGTATAGGAAATGGTAAGTAACCTTATCTTGTACTCCATGAAGTTACTGGTATTGATGGAAATGAATTGTATGTTTATCTATTTAAGACATTTGTTACAATCTAACCAAGACTAATGGATTTTTCAACAAATTATTTGTTAGATGACTAACTTCATTATTAACAGGGTTAAGGAATATTTTTATCTTAAAAATTTTAGTGAAGCATTACTCGGCACCCAGAAATTTTTTTGGGTGCAATGTCGCACTAGAAAATTTAAATAAGCTCAATATTGCCTTTGAAGTATAAAAAAATAATAATTTCATTCCCATTGTTAGTTGACCGTTTATTGACTCAATCAAGCTGAGGGGCTCTATCATATAGGATATAATGCCACCTCATCATCCAATTAAGCTAATGTGGTGTTTTAAAAAAGCATTGATGAGAGAAATCCGCAAAATATATGAAGATTGTTGTTCAATGAAGAATGGTATTGCGAGAATTTAGAGTTGTAGTAGATGATAAGGATATATCCATGGGTTCATCTTACCAAAAAAGAACTGCAAAAAGCTCTAAAGGATAGATCAATAATATTTTTGGAGCATCACCTTAGCTTGAGTGGATGATAAGCTGACATTAGATCTTACATGGTAGAGCTACATCAATTTGATTTGGTCAACTAACGATCAAGACTAATGGTCAACTAACGATGGGGCAAAATTGATGTTTTTATACTTCCGAGGGAACATTGAACATATTTAAAACTTTTGGGGCAACATTTATCCAACCAAAACTTCTAAATGCTCAATGATCCTTCACGAAAACTTTTGGGACAAAAATAACCCTTAACCCTTATTAATATTATTAACTTATATTTAAATTTAAAATCCACATATGATGTGGCAACATAAATTAGTATTATAATAATGTATATAATGAGTGTTATTAAAGTGAATGTTATTTTGTGTGAAATGTCACGATGGTCTAATGAATGGCCAAAACACTAAACAGGAAGGTATTACACCTTAATTGTTGGAGCACTTGAAAGGAGATGGAGAAGAGTAAGAGATAAGCTTAAAGTGGTTGCAGATTCCTTCAAGATATTAGACATATGAAATTATATCAGGGTTTTCCTACAGGCATGTTCTAATTTGTTTATAGATTGAATTTAAATATTATGTACATCACAAGCAAAATATGAACCTTTTATTTATTTATTTATTTTTGCCCATCGATCATACACCATTGCAAAATTTTCAAGTTAACTTAGTAATATCGCAGTTCTTTGAATTAACGGATTCAAATTTAATTCTGTAAAAAATATAATAACACCTATTATTAATATATTATTTTTAGAAGCCATTTAACAATAATAGTTTTTTAAAAAAAAAATTTGTCGTCTTCATCATCTTCTTACTTAAGTTGTATGAACTTGATGTTGTTTTTGACTTTTGATGGTTTTAATTTTGTGAAAAAGTCCAAAAAATTTAGGTCCCTTGTCATTAGAACAACTTCAAATTTATGCGTATAACAATACTTCACATAATTTCTCTAAATGATACAAATAATCAGGAAACCTTGACCTCTCACACAGCTCAGCTCTTTTCATCAACTAACTTTTCGATACAATACTAACCTGTTTAGAAACAAACAAATACACAACGCAGAATCTCAATATGAAGTTGTGAACCAGTTAGCTAGTTTTTCTCCCCCAATAATTGATAGAAAAGAGCAACAATAAAATGCACCACGAAGTAGCCATAAGAAGTGTAGTGACCTTTACACCGGGGGAAAAGCAATCTCGAAAGGAAAAACACAATGGAAAACAAGCTGCTGCAATTCACACATTGATGATTAATTGCTTCCATGAAATTCACTAGGCATACTAGTACAAGAGATCACAATTGTATAAAAACCAGAACCCATCCTCATACTTCTCGTTTGTCTTCAATTCCCTCGAATGTGTGGTATATACATTCACTTCTATTTATGTAGAGTTCTATAAATATTTGGAAGAAAACCGGGATGAAATATTTATGTAGAGTTCTATATACATTCACTTCTATTTATGTAGACCCCAGCCATACTAGAACACAAGCAAGGGTCCCACCACTAATGAAGGATGAAATACGTGTTATCATTCATACAGTTCTGTGTCATTACAAGTCAAAAGAGATTGAAACAGTATCAAAATAACCAAAACCTAAGTTTGACTCGTAAAAAAGACACTTGGATTTAAGCAGAAAAGGGAATACCTCGGCTTCTAAGCTATCACTATTTATATACAAAGGTTACAACTCTTCCACCTAAATTTTTCTACAAATTTCACAAATGGAAACATAAAAATTGCTGTAACAAATAATAAGTAATAAGTTCAACATCCACGCTAGTCAGGAGAGTGGAACAGAAGTTCGATGAAGGAAATCAGAACTCACATTTCAGTGGGAATTAGTATTGATTCCACCCTGCCTTCTTGAAAAACAAATTAATATACCAAGGAGGCAACACCGCTCAGTCTAAAATGCTTGCCTCCAAAAGAATATGCATCCAACCCAAATCCTCAGACCAACCACAGACTTCAAAATCCTATCTTCAAATTCTACATATCTAACATTGCTATAATTTCCTCTTCCCTAGCCTGCCAAGGCCGACAGCTGCTCCGAATATTCCAAGTCTTTTGCTGCTTACAAGCTTCCCACCTGACCTACTAGAAAAATATCCATTGAATCACCATGATTCATTCAATCCAAAAATATGAAGAAACTGTTCGTGTCACCCAAAACTACTAGCAATTACTCGCATGCTCCCTAGATAAGTCGATGCTGTCGCAATGCCTTTCCAAAGTGAGGTTGCATCAACCGGACATAGAGACCATTTTTTGCCACCAATGAATCATGGGTTCCTTCCTCTACTATCCGTCCTCCATTGAGCACTACAATGTTATCAACGTGCCTCATCATTGCAGCCCTATGTGCTATTAGAATGGTGGTCTTGTTTCCCATTATAAGAGTGTCCAGAGCTTCTTGCACCACTCGGCTTGACTCCGATTCAATGGATGAACTAGCTTCATCCAACAACAAAATAGGTGCATTCTTTAGCACTACCCTAGCAATCGCAATTCTCTGTTTCTGTCCAGGCGTCAAGTCAACACCTCTCATTCCAACATGAGTATCATAACCATGGGGCAAACTGCTTATGAAATGGTGAGCATTTGCTATTCTTGCAGCCTCTTTCATCTCAGCTTCACTGGCATTATGCCTTGCATATATTATATTTTCCCTTACGGTAGTTGAGAAAATAATAGGTTCCTGCTGAACTAAACCAAGGTGGCTCCTCAACCACCTCATGTTATATAGCTTTAAATCCCTTCCATCTAATAAAACCTGACCCGCCACTGGATCATAAAACCTCTCAAGCAAAGATATTATAGTGCTCTTTCCCGATCCTGAAACTCCAACAATTGCAACTGTTTGGCCCCCATTGACCTTGAGACTGAAATTACTCAATACCAAAACTTCCGGACGAGAAGGGTAACAAAAATCAACATTTTTCAACTCAATGCTTCCATATACATTGGGCGGCTTCAATGCTGAGTTATCATCAGGGTCAATTTTAGGTACACGGTCTATAATTTCAAACACTGAAATGAGAGATTTACGCCGTTTAAGTATGTAAGGAGCCAGTCCAAAAGGCTCCACAAGCGCAAATGTTGCAAATGAGAAAACCATATATTCCTTGAGTGCAGTAGGTGGATCCATATAACTGTTTTTTATGCATATGGCAGTGTACCAAAGCAAAAGGGCATTACAAGCAAAAAGTAGAAACTGTGAAAAGCCAAATGCAAAACCAATGGCCACCCCATGCAAAAAGCTCTGCTTAAATATTTTCTTCAGCTGCAGCCTATAGAGCTCCATTACCTTATTGCCAGCACAAAATGCTACAACAGTGTAAATATTTCTAACTGCATCTTCAAGAACCAAAGATGCCTTTCTGTGCATTTCCTGTATGCCCCTTGAAAATCCAGCAAGCCATAATTTCTGCAATTTTGAAGTAGGTTCTCTTAAATTGATACTAGTTAAGCAAAAGACGACAGAGAAGGATATAAATGGCCATACAAATACATACATACACCCGCAAGGTTTCACACATAATAAACTATCATTTAGCTACCTTAAATGGAAAAGGGCATTAATATTCCAGCATAGCAAAAATATTTTCAGCATTAAAATATGTTTAAACGATCAAAACAGTACTCTGATTAATACAGGATGCTAGGTTAATTTTTGTTTTGAAATGATAGACACACGTGAAATCATTAATCTTTCTAGTTCCAATCATTTCCATTTTAATAAATACTGGTATATCTCACATAAACAGATGTTTCTGGGTTTTTTAATCATTCCTGACAGTAACAAAATGTCTACTATAAGATAAGGTTGTTGACATATTAGTCAAGTTTTGTAGTCAAAACAACTAGAGTCCCATTTGGTAACCTGAAAATGGGCCTACAGAAAGGGAAACCAGCCTCGATTATCTCCTTTAGACTACTTGGCAGCCTGAAAATTGCCCACTGCGGAAGCCATCTTCCAGCATTTAACAGAAGGCATCTTCCCTCAAAAAATTGATTACATGAATGATTATGTATCTATAATTGTATGTCAATTCAGTTTCCATGAATCTGTGATGGTATATTTGATTATTTTTTTGGCTGAAAGATTGTATATTTGAGTTTGATTGTTTGACTTTGTCATTTTCTTTCCCTTTTCATTCAAATACACTCGTTCTACTGAACAAGCCCTAAATGGGAGAATGAGAAAGGAAGAACCAATCAACACGCTATTTCAGAAATACAATCATACACTTTAGATCAAGCACATATAATTCTTTCTTCACCCATACCATTTAAGTTTCATAAACTATGACATTTCATATCACTTATATTTGCAAGAGGCACGAAGGTCCACAAATTCATTTGACAAGAAAAATACATGAAAGCTTGGCCAAACTATCAGTAAAAATTGATAATATTGGAAAACCAGAAAAGCAGGTGCAAACCTGGGCGATTGCAGAAACACACAGAACAGGAAATGTTGCTAATGCCACAAGGGCTAATCGCCAGTGCAGCAATGCACCAATAAGAACAGCAACAATAACTGCAGCACTGTCCTGTATAAATATGGAAAGACGGTTGCTGAAAGCAGCTCGTACAAATGTAGCATCATTGGCCAAACGCATGGATAAATTGTCAGCACTGTTTTCCTCTTCATCAAACCAACCAACTTCATTGCGTAGCATGGCTGCCATATTATGGGAATAATTTAGGCACTGCCCAGAATTCTTCAGCTTAGATTTTTCTTTTAAAAAAAAGTACAGCAAGAGGAGTTACTCACCTGAGAACATCATTCTCCTAACTCTTTCTGTCATTTTCTCCCCCATAATGCCAAAGTAGAAATGTTGTAAGAAATTGGCAACAACTGTCACAACGCCCATGCAGGCAATAATCAAGCACCACTTATCTACCTCCTGCCGTAGGTGATGAACTTGATCAATTCTATAGTAAGCTGTCACCACTAGGCCAATAACATATGCAAGAAGAGGGTTGAAAGAACCAAATATGGCAGCACCTATGCTTCCTAACACAGCATAAAGCCACTCTGCAAAACTAAGTTTAGCAAGTCTCCAAAATGATGGAGGTTTTCGATGCTTTGAATCTTTTGTTTCTCTCATTTTCAATGAAACATCGTCAGAATCACTATGGGGTCTACTAAAAGTCTGTGAATGGGAGCGTTCATTCTTGGGATCAGATGTTAAAAGAGGTGAAACAGGGGATTCTGGGTCAGAACCATTAGATTTTTGTCGATGCACAGAATGAACATCAATTTTGGGTAACTCTGGTAGCCTCATTTCAAAACTGTCCTGCCTTCTTATTATAGGTTCCTTGTCTGCTGCATCCATAGACTGACCATTTTGTAGCATCTTTTCTGGTGGTGGGCTCCGAACATTAGGTGATTCCTGTGAGCTATAGATGCCATCTGAAGGCCGAAATACGTTAGAAACTCTCTGAAGGGAAGGTGACTTCATCATTTTTGGGGATGATGGTTCTTTAAAGCTATGGCCTGAGGGTGAATCCTTCTCAATTTGGAAAGCTGCAGTCTCCTTGTAGTTTCGAACAGGCATCCTGCATATTGAAAAAAGAAATGGTAAATAATTCTCTATATACCAGTGCTAAAATTGCACATATGACCAAAATATATCAAATAATAAATTATATAGTAGGTTGACAATCTGATGCACTTAAGCAAGTTCTAGTATTTGTCAAGGATCATCTCAACTAAAAAGCCCAAGATATTGTGCAAAATCCTGTACCTCTGTATTATACTCTCTAACCCATTTCACAAGAGTCATTTGGGCTCTACATAGCAAAGGCCCAACATGCCTTGTACTCCAAAGTATAAGTTTATTAACAGTTTTTATGATCATCACTGAGACGATTAATACTTGTAATTATTATGAATGATAATTTAACAAATTCTTATCGCTTTTGATATTTCAATATGTATTATCTAAAGAAACTCATAATACTCTTGCAATTAAGATCATTTAACAGATTAGTGCTAGTAAGAAACCTCTTGGGAAGTTTTGCTGCCTCTTCACATCGAAGGAGCTCTGCATATAAGCCATCCAAGGTCAATAACTCATCATGAGTACCCATTTCAACAAGTTGACCTTCCTCCATAACAGCTATATAATCAGCATTCCTTATAAGACTAAGCCTTCGGGCAATTATTATTGTTGAACGCCCCAACATTAGAAGATCCAAAGCCTCCTGAACAGCCCTTTCAGCCTCAAAGTCAAGTCCACCAGTTACCTCATCAAGCAAAAGAATGGATGGATTTAAAAGCACAGCTCTTGCAATAGAAAGCTTTATCTTCTGTTCTTCGGTCAAGGCTAAGCCAGCCCTTCCAACCTGAAAAACAAGCCCCATGCAGATATCAAAGTGCAAAAGTAATTGCCATTGGGAAGAGAGTGATTAAAATTACAGGCATACAAATAAGCAAGATATAGTCTCCATAGAGTCATGTCAATCAAGCTTCACCTGTGTGTTGTAGCCTTTCCCTAATGAGCTGATGAAAGTGTGAGCATGGGCTATCTTGGCAGCCTCTTCAATTTGATCCATAGTGGCATCCCGACCATAAGCAATGTTGTCTCTTATACTCAAGCTGAGCAAAGCAGGCTCCTGGGTGACTAGTCCTATTTGGCTCCTTAGCCATTCCAGTTTCAGATTCTTAATGTTCTCTCCATCTAAAAGAACCTCCCCTGGACCATAGATTGGAAAATCAATTTAAATCAGTAAGTAACCCATAGAAAGGCTTTAAAATATCAATAATATTACACAAAGGAAAAAATCACCTAATGTGGGATCATAGAACCGCTCCATGAGTGGAATTATACTGCTTTTTCCAGATCCATTTCTGCCAACAAGTGCCACAGCTTTCTTAGCAGGAACAGTCAGATAAAATCCACTTAATATAGGGATTTCAGGACGAGATAGATAGCTAAAATAAACATTCCTAAACTCTATATTCCCTTGCACAGAATCTGGGGCAGTTCCCTCATGATTAACAGATGAGGATGACCTGCTTATCATCTCATACAATCTATAAGCAGCTATACGTCCTTGATCAAACGAGTAGAAGTTTGTCGCAGCCTGATTCAAACCCCTGATTCAAAGTAGCAGAAATAATAAGTAAAACAGTAGACAGAAAATTGAGAATTTAAAAGTTGAAAAAGAATCTCACAGGCCACTTAAAATTACAGCAAAGAGAGCTGTTATGACTTCACCACCATGAGCTTTGTCATGCATAACCAAGAACCTTCCTACCCAGAGTTGTAATGCACACGAGCATATTGCAAGCCCGTACGTAAATCCAAGACCAAGTCCTTGAACAAGACTTATTAAGATACCATATCTAAGAGTAGCTTGAAGTGATGTCGCATATGAATACTTAGCCAATGTTTCATTTGTAAATGCATACAATGTCCTGATATAGGAAACCGCCTGCATTAAAAGAATGAACCGCCTGAAAATTGCTTGGCTAAAAACATCTTCCTTCCACTTTATTAAAAGAATCAAAGATAATAAAATAAATAAAAATAAAACCCCAGCATTGCCTATCTTACTAGTAAAATGAAGCAATAAGAGCTATGATATTTTGTTCCTTCCGAGGTTTAAAGTTTTGATCACAGAGTAAACCACAAAAGTATCCCATGCGTAAGCAGCCAAAATATTAAAAACAAATGGGAGGACTAATTCTACAAGCTTTTCAATGACAGATTGAGGAAAGTTTGTGATATGGAGGATTTAACAACCCCCAAGTGTGAAGTGAATTTGGCTTACAACCTCAAATATAATACAGAAACTGGTAATGGCACCACATTGATTATCACGCAAAGGAAATGGGAAGGGAATTTTAAATTGATTACTTTGGGGTTAGCTGAAATTATGGATCCCCTTTTCGTATTTCTGAAACTATAAAGGAGGCCAATGGTGTTCCCTATTTTACGTAGAACTAATAGAAAGCGCATAATTTGAAGACCCCACATTACACGATCAAAAAGGAAGGGAAAGAAATAAATGAATCCACAAGAACTGGAGAGGAGAACACACCGAGTAAGTTGCACCACTTGACAAGCCAATTTTATACTTCAAATATAAAGCATTATTTGATATTTTATACTGATTAGACCATTAAAAGAAATAATTCATGTTTTGAAGATACAAAAGAAAAGAGTATGCAAATGCCATCCAAACCGTTCACAACCATACAATGGACAAAAGGAGTATTATTTGTTCAATATAAAACAAGAATAACCTGCTCGGCAATGCTAGCAGCTTCAGCATATGCATCTTGAATATTCTCTGCCAGCCTATGGAGGAATATATTTGATATTCCTCCAGCAGCAACAATAAATGGACCCGTGGCTAGTGTTATCAATGCAATCTGCCAACAGTTGATAAATCCAATAACAAGTCCACTGAAGAACGTAGCCATATTGTGAATGTAATTCCCAACCTGAATTTATAAGCCAATAAACATATTATATGAGACATGCCTGAAGAACTGGGATATCTTCTGGAAAGAATGCAATTTTTAATGTACTGAATATTTGAACACAATCAGAGCAAGACATACTTTTTCACTAAGTGCAGACTGAATGAGCAGCACATCACTTAATACTTGGCTCACAATATCTCCATTATTCCCATATGTATCAAAAAAACTCATATCTTGGTTAAGCAATACTTGAACATATTTTGATCTGATAACAGCAGTCTGCCGTTCTCCAGTCAAAATCCAGCATGAAACCTCTATAAAACAAAAAAAAAAAAACAAAATTAATATTGCAGAAACCAGTAGATGTCTCTCTATGAAAACAAATCCACATAAAGTGAATTAAGTGGTAATCAATTTCAGAGAAAAAGTTGGTTTACCTATCCAACCAGCAGCAAAAACACCCACAGCGATATAAACGATGGTTAAAGCAAGCTGTAGAAGAAACAATGAGAGTAGATAACCATATTCTGGTTCACAGTTCGGATTAAGATATAAAAGAAAAATAAAAGAATCCACAAGAAAGCACAAATTAAAAATATGTCACAAGCAGGTTTAATTATATAATGAAAAAAATGAGTACAAACTAATCACATGCATATCTAAAGAACAAAAAATGAAAAAAAGAATATTCCCTTGATTTCAAGCATCACTCTATATAAAAAGGTACAGATTCTTTCACCATAAAAAGGTATAGATTCATAAAGTGCACAACTTTTGATAGTAGAACTTTACAACCCCCCATTTTTCTCTCCTACAAAAACTAAACCCAAAGAGCATTAAGGTTGACATAGTCATAATGCAGATTCAAAGATAAGTAGCACATTAAATATCTAAAACTAGATACATGCAATAAGTAGCACATTAAATATGATACCATCCCTTTGAATATATCAAATCAACTGGTAATTCCCCCAAATGTGTTAGTTTCAGATGGCTATTAAATAGACAAAGCAAAAGAATGGTAAAATTAAGAAAGACAGAGTCGACCAATCACCAAGAAAAATGAAAGAACTGACATCCCTCAGCAGGAATTTAGAAGGTTATGCCTGCTAATGAAAGAAGTTATATCATCAGGCAATAATGGACTATCAAAACTGCTTTTCTACTAGAAAGCATCCAGGAATTTTAAGTGAATGACATGCAATCAAGCTCAAACATTAAGGTCTGTGTATGGTGGAATGTTCTTCAAGCTTCTCCACGCACACAAGAATTCAAATGTTTCTCTAGAAGAACACAACGACTAATGGCTACTCAGATAGGAAAGCACCAAGTATGAAAGAGACTCACATAGCGTTACCACTCATCCTCAATTTGTTCATATTTCTTTTACCTAAAGCCTGATCTTCTAAACCTTACAGTTAACAAATTTATCTATTTGTTTCAATCCACATAAAAGAGGAAATTTTTGTCAAGCTGAGAGATACTTTCAAACCTAAAAAAAGTATCACCCAAATCTCTGTATAGTTAACCGTACAACATGGATTTATTTATTAATTTAGTTGCATTTCAATAGCCATCAGAGACATTTTAACCAGGAAATACTCAGGTTCAAAATCATTTGATTTACCAAGTTAACATTTGATACTGCCAGTGTATGGTAGTAGTCCCTGAGAATCAATTCTGATGGACTTGCAAAATAAATTTTTTGATACTCAGTGTATAGCAGTAGTTTAAAATCAATTTTGGATCAATTTCAGGTAATAATTTGAAACGGTTGAGAACATATGGATGACAGGGAACATGACTATGATAGCGATGCTCCAATGCTCACACTGTTAATGAATAAAAAGTTAAGCAAGGAGGATGCCTTGAATTTACAGATTTCATATTATAAATTTAATTTCAACTATCAATTCTCAAGTCAGTAAAATAAGTGTTTCTCTATATTCCTCCAAATATGATCACTGGCCGAATATCAAAATTAATAATTCAGAGAATCTTGCAAGAAATATCTAACCATTACTTGAATGACATATCTTTAAAGAGTCTGCAGTTCATACTCAACATACGTTCCCTATGTTATTTCTGGCATGAGAATAGAGAATCTATAAAACAGGAATAGGGTGTCCCAGAGCAGATTACACATTTTGATATATGTATCTTAAAACCAAATAATGACTTTATGTGCTTCACTAACAGGTTTGATCACCTCCGCTCAACCTACTTACAAGTTACAGCTAAGCTCGTCCAAAATATCAGGATTTTCACGCTTCGTGGCATCTCAAAGAAATCAAACAAAAGATAAATTTGTCTGGGGAAAAGTTGAATCAAAACCAAAAACTAGGGTTTGGTTCAGAAATTGACAACTAACCTCCTTGAACTTGTTGAATTGCTCCTCCGACGGACCTTGCGAAGGATCCATCCTCAAGACATTGATGATCTTCGCAAAGTAGTGTAAGTAAACTACGAGGGCCGTACCATGAGCAGCTGCTGCCAGGGAACCGACGACCATCAGAGTCCAATCGAGCCGGTCGGCGCAAGCGAAGAGCCTGGAGAAGGGCACTGCGGCGGGCGGTGGCTCAATCTCCTCGGGCTCCTCGATCTCCTCCTCCACTTCAACCTGATGGGAGGCAGATGTCTCAGCTCCGGGGTCTAAGTAAGGCGACGGCGACTCTGGCGGCTCAGATACCTCCGACACCGGCGTCAGCGGCTGTATATGGGGTGGGGACCATCCGAACAGCCCCCTCGATATCATCATCTTTTGATCCCACCAACTCACAACCCCAACTCAAAGAAACCAAAACCCTTCTCCGAACACCCCTTCCCCTCACTAAAATCAGCAGATCCACCCAATTCAGAGCCGAAATTTGGCAACTAATTTGTTCCCTTTCTCTCCGAATTATTACCTGCTACTTTCTCATACTCCCACCTCCAACCAGAAAAAAAAAAAAAACAAAACCCGAGAGAGAAAGAGAACGACGTGGTCCTCCTCCTACTCGAAAAAGGTGGTGGCGCGTGGTGGTGACTGAGTCAAAGACGGCGCACGGAGAGGGAAGATACTAGTGTTACCTAGAGTAGAAGGCGAAACATCTGAACCACCGTCTCGTCCACCTTCTGCTTCTCGTTCTCGTTCTCGTTCTCCTTCCCCTTCCTTGGAGTTGTGTAGTTGGACAGCTAATTCGCCTTGGTTTTTGTTAGGTTTAACGGTCAAACGCCGGCGATACGTTTGAAGAGGTTTATTTGGGAAGAATTTACTATTGTTTTTAATTTTGATTAATTCGCCATTTCAGGTACTTTCGTTTCTGAAAATAAAATAATGTGATAATGTGATGCTTTTTGAAGGGGTTGCCCAGTGAATGTGTGCTGGAATGGCTTGTACAGTAAAGCTGGAAAACAAATTGAGAAAGAGGAGGGGGGGGGGGGGGGGGTTATTTGGTAAATTCGTGGATAATGATGTGTTGGTAAATGTGTGAACAGCTAGATAGTAATTTATTTGGCTAAAAAAAC
>QFDD01001627.1:0-31908 GCA_006871305.1 Vachellia collinsii | reverse complement strand
CTGTGGCCGATCAAAATAATTATGTTTTATGGTTTTTCAAAAACGCAAAACAATATATTTATTAGCCACTTTGAAAACTGACGGTTGGAAGAAATTGTTTGAAGCAAAAAGAATATGATTTGAATTATTTTTATTGTGGTTTATGGCAGAATAGAAACTGACGCATCATGATCTTAAAACTGAAAATTTTGTGTTAATACGTGATCAATGGTGTTGGCTATAGAGGCCTATAAAAACCATGTCCATGAGAAGCTCAATTACAAGCACTTGAGTTTTCGTGCTCCTCTCTTCCTCCTCTGATATATTTCTCTACTTACTGAGTTATATTATTTTCTGCTGTTCTGCTCACCCTGTCTTGCAGGAAGAATCCGTTTAATCCTGGGGAGTGCCGCATCTTGCTTAGCCGGTAGTTGCGGAATAGCTCTTAAGGACAGTGTCCTTGGATGCGACTCGGATTAATCTATTTATTGCAGGTGTCACCAACTACAGTTTTTCTTTGAGGGAGTTTGTGGGTAGTCTCTCATGAAACACTTGACACATGAAGTACTTTGCTTTTCAGGAATATCCCATCACTATATTTCATTCCAAACAACACCCGCTTGTTGATCATACGGGTTATAGATCATATTGTATATGTTGAAATTCTCAATAAAAGCTGTCTTGACCACTTGTGGTTGGGGGCTGAACGATTTGGATCTACTGTAACACCTATGAAGGTAAGAACATCCCCTATTTTACCATATCCCACGTTCCTAAGCTAGACACAAATTGACTAATAGGCACCTCAGGATTGAAAGGTGGGAGTTATTAAAAGCATATATATATGGAGGGAATGATCTGGTGTTGACCATTTATCTTTCCAAACTTTAGTACTAGAGCCATTGCGAAACTTTCTCCTGACTCATTTGTTGAAATTCCCCCCACACTAATGTAATTACCTACCATACAGCTAATTGATTCCTCTTCTTAAGCACTTTTGGGATCAACTCATTACTATAATCATACTTGCAATGCCCAAAGGGTATTTGGTTTAGTTTGGAGAACTTAACACAATTTATAGATACAAGCCTTATTTTGACAATGTAGATCCTTTACTCCTAGGCCTCCGTCCTTTTTATTCTTCTTGATGTTGTCCCAAGCAATGAGATGCATCTTTCTGCATTCTGGATCCATAACAAATCTCGACTATTTGATGAGTTAAAGTTTTGTTTGTTAAATTGTTGTAGTTATTAATATTAATTCTATTGCAATTTATTGTCATTACATTTTTATTTTTTTAAATTATGGATATTTAATTAAGTTTGCTACACAATTTAATCTCAAATTAGTTCCCATTAGTTTTAAATTAGGCCCATTCAAATTCTGAATTAAAATTTGTGGATTCGGTGGGGATTTTTGTGTAATTTTCCTGTTACTTTTTACAAGATTAAAAACTAAAAAGTATAGCAAATAGTCAAATATTAGGAAGCGTATACTTATCCCAACATACATACATACATACAGACGCACATACTGGGAAGCGTGTTTTCGCCGTATATGTCCTATCCCCAGCCCCAGGCATCGAAAAGGGAAAAGGCCAAAAGCGTATCTCAAGCCGCTTCGGGCGAAACCGATTAGCATTAACCCCTTTGAATCCCTAAATGCAGTGTACCCAGGGCTTTATAACATCTCTGCCAGAGATCTAGAGTTTCCGAAGCAAAGAATTGAAACTGTCAATATCTCGTTTATGTCTGAGTTGGTAGGTTGAAGTAATCGAATTTGGCGTTGAAGTTGGTGCACAACTCTCCCTCTTCACTCAACTATGGTCAGCCTCGTTCGTACTCTTCTAACCTTTAGTTACCACTAGTTAGCTCTTTGATTATCGTTTTTCTTCGTTTCTTACTTGAAGCACTACCAATCTAATTCCTTGGGCATTCCTGATTCTTACTCTATAATGGTTTGTGAGATTAACTAGGCCCATTTTCTATTTCACGCTGATGTTATTCTTTTTTAAAGATCGAGAAAACCGAACGATTTGAGACTGGGTATTTTTGTGTTGTTGGCTATAGTTAAATCGAAGTGGTGGAAGGGACCGGTTTAGAAGGGATTACCCTTCAAGATTTGAAGATAAAGGCAACAGTGGGCGTAGCAACAGTAGTAACCCCCCTTCCAGGCACCTTTGGGTTGGGAATCTAGCGCACAGTTTAACAGAGAATGAACTTGCTCGTCATTTTCTACAATTTGGACCACTTGAAAGTGTTGCATTCCAGCCTGGTCGTAGCTATGCTTTCATCAATTTCAGAAGGGATGAAGATGCTATTGATGCTTTGAAAGAACTTCAAGGTTTTCCTGTTGCAGGCAATCCGCTAAGAGTTGAATTTGCGAAGGCGGTCAGTCCTGCACATCTCTTTCTGTCTGATGCTTTTTCAGATGCTTCTTTTATGCGCATATGTACATTCTCCAGCAGTTCAAATGAATTATATATTCGGGGCCAAACTATGACTAATTTAAATCGGAAAAAAACTTGCAAGACAAACTTAGGCCTCCAACTCACTACTCGTGATGTACAATAGACGATCAAATTTAAGTGCTTCAAAACATGCGCATGACAGAAAAGATTCAGAAAAATTGCTGCTTTCCATTCAATAAATGGTCCACTTCAAACAACGGTAGAAAGTGAGACATTCACTTCTCCAGAAGAGTAAAGTTACTATCATTATCTGTATGTTTACAGCTTGATCTGCTCGCTACCTTCCTCTAGTTCTAAACTGATTTTTTGCATGCAGACTCTAGGGGCAGAAACTGTGTCAGATGTCCTTGTTGTGATAATTAATATTTTCGTTTTGAGGAGAAAGAAATGTGATGAGAGTTTGAACTCTATGATTTCTCATACCAAAGCCATTAAAAAAAATGAAAAAAAGAGATAACTGTTCTTTTTCTCCTATTGCCAGCCAGAGCCCAGGTTAGATTTTATATCTTATGTAATAACATCTTATTCTTAGACCTGAAGGACATGCTTGTAGAATATGAATAGAAATTTTGCCCTGATCAAACTTTTCATGCCAGCTTACTGGCACTACGAGCTAGCAACTTATTCTGCCATTATAGGTCCTTTCCCTTGACAATTCAACTTCAGTTAACTGCCCAATTACTTGCACTATGACCCAGCAACTTATTATAATGACCATGTGTATCCAAGCAATGAGCAATGACCATGAATGTAACTGATGACGAACTTTGGATTCATCTCACACTTCCATCCCCAATAAAATGATTTATTTCTAAGGGACGAGTAATGAGAGCATGCAGATTCTCTAAGGTTGGCAGATTATTTATTCTTTGTTAGCAATTCAAATCCTTTAATTACAGTGCCATAGCATTTGAAAGGGAGCTAAAATGGCTTTGTATTAAGCATTTTAGTATGGTTGGGGAGATATAGTTGACTGGTTTTGAAGCATTTGAAGAACTTTTATGGGTTTTAACCAAGTTACATATGCACATCAGTTCAATTCATAACCTGGTCAAATGTTTCTGTTAATAGAAGAAAATATTAGTCAAATATGAGAAAAGAAATGCAAATCAGAATGCTACTAAAGATGAAAGACAGGTTCAAAATCTCACAGCTTGGTTCCAATGCATGGATATTGTAAAGAATTTGAAAATACTGCAATACTTTAATATCTTTGTAAAAAGTTGGGCAAATATGGAGTGTGTTTTGCCGAGATCATGTTGGTGATGCTTGATTATAACTTAAGACCTGCAGCAACTGCATTGTGCCTCAGAATATAGCCGTCCATTTCAATTATTGCTGGTTTTCTATGCCATACATGGGGCATCTTGATAATTCACTGTTAAATAATCTATTTTTATTCATATCCAATCATAAGACCTTGGGAGGGATTTTCTACATGTTAGGATCTTCATATGCAATTCAATTCACTGCCACTGCCATGGTGGCTTTGATGTTTGATCAATATGTGCATGCAATTCTGATTATCAGCCAAACACCATGAATTGTACCACAGCACACTCTTAACTATTGGAAAGCACCTTTAAGCTGTGCAACTGCAGGGCATAATAGGAATCTTGATAAGTATTGCTATCCAAATGGAATCTTTCCAATTGTAGAATTTATGGATGGGGCATTGATATGAACTATGTAAGCCATAGGCACAGAACTCATGAAATGGAAATTTCTCCCAACTAAAGATTCTCCCAGAACCTGATATTGGCTATATGGTTACCAGAAGTTGAGGAAAAAAGTATTCTTATGAGTGATAAAACATCCACTAATATAAGCAATTTGGATCTTCATTGCTTGATGTGAAGCTCCAGGGCTTGCAGATTGTAGTTAACTGTGTGTGTATAAAAGCATAAAAATTGCCATGGCGCTATGGCAGTTGGTTGCCAGGTGTTGCATTGAGGCAATCTGATTAGAAAAACATTATCAAAACGGAGAAAAAATAATATAAACATAACGAAAGTGATTTAAGAGGTCGTGGAGAACAATGATGTCATGAATCATCCTCCTAATCCTTTGCTCTTCAATTCCTTTATCATTAACGGTGGTAATAAACCATCTTATTCTTCATTCAAAGGCTGTAGCTTTTAAATTAGAGTAATTAATGCCATTTAGAGAAGCAGGACAGATACAGTATGAGCGGTTTTGGCAGAAACTTCAAAATGATGAAGAACTAAATCAAGTTAGCGGCTAAAGGAGCTATCAAGTAATATGAAAGAGGGTTCCAGTCAGGTTTTGTTCAGATTTAAGGCCTGAGAATCCTTCGTTGGAACTTTCAGGCTGATGACAGGTGTGAAAAATCTTGTCTGCTTGCCATTTCAATGTGGCACCTGCCATACATTGATGGCTGCTATAGCTGTAGCAGCTACCATGTTGAGACTGCTGTGCTATTCCTATGAGCTTGGGTGCTTCAAAACCATCATGGTTGCCACCATTGACTACACTTTTGTCTTTTTATTTGTAGCAATAAGCATGATACACTATTGAGCAATCAAGTGAGTGACAACAAAGTGGCTTAATTCGTGGAATCTTAATATCTGCAATGGGAATTTGTTCCTGTCACTGAATATTGGCAATTAATATTTAATGATCTCAACCGAGAAAGAGGGTTCATCCCAGCAATGTCCTTATTTTCATTTTGGTTCAGAAGTCATAGTTCCCTTAAACTTTGACCTTCCTGCACTTGCAACTTTGTCATTCAAAATAACCTGACAGACTCCAATAGTTTCACAATTAGTAGCATATTTCCACTCACTCACTATCTAAATTAATTGTACAATTTAGTCTTCTAAAACTTTGAGAGGCTTAATTATTGTACTTGTCCGTTTACATTTTAAAGTGACTAAAACCAGTTTAAGCTTTATAACCCTAATCTTACCAACTGGCCATTTTGGTTTCTCTAAAATTTTACACTATCATTCTGTGAGCACTAACTGGGTGAGTTATTGATTGAATTTCTGCTTTGAGGCTCAAGTAATACACTTGAACGGTTGAAGAGGTTTATTTGCCTCAATTCTAAACGATGAGTGGTATAATAAGGGGCATATGCAGCAAGAGATAAAAGTAAAAGAGGTGCTATTATTATCCTATTGATTGGATCCCTTTTACTTTGTAAAACTAATATATATGTCATAAAGATGAGGACCATGTATTTCCTGATATTCTAGCCGTAGCAACCTCTTATTACTTGCATATAAGATTTTATATTCCTTTTTTAACTGCCATTTATTTATTTGTTGTGATTGGATTATAGGGTAAAGAAAGAAATAGATTCAAATATGCTGAATAAATGAGAAGAAACTGTTAAGGTGTCCTTGTCCATAATTATATGTTTTATATATAGTCTAGATGGAAAAAGAAATTATATTTGAAGATAGAGTGCAAGGAAGAGATCAAGTATACTTACCTAGAAAAGGAGGAAGAGAGGGTAATTAAAGAAGGGTGAAAAAGGAGAACATGCTGGAGGAATAGCTGCCTCACTGCCTTTAATAAGAAACCTTAAAATGACCAAGTGAGAGGCAACAAAGTGGCTTTGGCTCTGCTCATTGAACAAATGAGCTTTAAACTCTGCTTAAGCATGACCCATTTAATAAGCAACTGTCTTGGCTTGACACATTAAGCTCATTTTGATTCAATGTTTCTTTGTTAAGAATTTAAACTTAACCTCACAGAAATTCAGTCAAAACTTATAACTGCCTCACTTAAATATTATACTCTCTTACATGTTATGAATCAATTTTTGCCCTAGTTTATCCATATAGACACTTGACACAGAAGCAACCCTTTTGTTTGGCTGAATAAACATGACATCTACTTCTTCGCTTAACAATTCAATGGACCAATTTAGTTTTATGCATCAAGTCTCTGTCAAAGTCGACTTTAATGTGCTCTGTTCTTTTCCGGCAATGAGGACTAGAAGCAAGGCACAAACCCCTTGCGATTGTGATGAAGCGTTACTTATTGTTTTTCCATGGAGCCTCCCTTTTTGGGCAAGATGCACTCTATTTAATGTTATGTAACATTAATACCAGCTACAGGGATTTGCGCTGCATTAGCATTTAATATTACAACAACATTTGACGTCGTGTTTTTTAGAGTTAATTGGTACAAAAATAAATTCCAGTCCAGTGTGCATATGCTAACCAACTATGCCTTAATCCTCTTGGAATATGACTGGCATGTTATTGTATTCTTGTCTTGGTCACAAAAAAATTAACTAGCCACACTGATAACAAAATCAAATGCTATATCTACAGTCAGATTTGGTTAAACTATAAATCTACTACCAGATTGAATTAACTCACTTTATTTTCGATAACAACCATCTCCCCTGATTAAGATTTGGAATTGCTGGGGTTTCTCCCAACTATATACTCTATTATATTAAAGTGGGTTGTCGAAAGGGAAGAACCACACTTCTCGAGTATCACATGAAGCATCTTATACTAAAAAATATGGAACTTAGGCTTGTCATACTACCCAGTCCAGTTTAGAGATACTTGGAACTTTTCATGGACTTCTGTGAAGATGATTAAGGATTGCTTATATTCTGGGGAAGCTTCTTGATTTGGATGGCATTCAGTTAATATGGGAGACATTACAAGGGGCTTAAACGAGATTAAGAAAGAGGGATAAACTTCTTTCATTTATCTTAATTGTCAATGCCATAAATTTGATGAGAGATCTATGGAGAATGATAACAGGATCTAGGTTTTCAGTTATCACCTATAGTTAGAAGATGATAACACTTTGCGCGTGGGTGAACATAGGAATAATATTTATAAATTATTGTTGCTTCTACAGGTTTATAGTGAGTATTCTATGGAGGATGATAATTCACTATAGTCAAAGTGGTTTTGTGGATATTAATTTGGTCATCAAGTTGTTGCCTATTTGACTGCTTCATCTGGCTGATATTTTATGCTAATCATGACAGTCTACCTATGTGCGTGACCGACTGTCCTCTGTTGTCTGTTTGGTTTTATTTTCCCCATCTTCATTCTTTTTTTACCTGAAATTTAATGATGTTAGATATTAACGATAACTTGAAAGCTTAAGCTGAGGGACACTATTGATTTTCTGGTGACTAATGTGCTTGCCATCTCAAATGAAGATTCTTTTGGTTGATAGTGTAGATAAACCATATGCTTTCTATACTTGGGCAGCAACTGAAATGATGATTAAGAAAATGTGGCCTGCCATGGATGGAACTTTTAACCATTTTGTCATCAAAGCTTTTATACTACGTAAAGCTAAGGTTACAATAGAGAGGAAGCTTTGCTTTGAGAACGTGTCAATGATAAAACTGACAGAAACCATGATATTAAAAAACTGCTTATATAGAGTTTGCAACTTGTACAAAACATATGACAGCAATGTAAAACTCACAATCTAGCTGGTAGTACGGCTGTAAATATACCTTATTACAAGTAAGCAGACCTTTGAGGGTATCAAATATTGATGATCCTTATCCATACAAGAGATTTTATTGTTTTCCTCTCTTTTGGTGCTTCTTAAGTTTTCTATATAGAGTTACAAAAATTGTTTATTTCAGTTGATTTCTAATCCCATTAGCTGAATAAGCATGCACTTTGTTTACAAAGGAGGTACCGAAACCTTTTTTCCCTGGTCTTCTCTTTTGAAGTAAATCTTCACACACACACACACACTCAAATTGTGAGGTTCATCCTCTTGAAATAGCAAATTTAGATTTGTCTTTGATGTGCTGGTGTAATATATTGTGCCACCACTAGAAGCATTGCATGCTTTGTGTGAGATAAGCTGTGTATGCCGAAAAAATGACATGATCAATTCTTAATTCTCCAAGTTATACTTTGTATGAGATAAACTATGTATGACAAAAGAAAATGATATGATCAGTTCTTGATTCTCCATGTTGGATGTCAACAATTACCTACTTTCATATTTGTCATTTTGTGATGTGGGCTGATTTTGGAATCTGTAAATTTTATCCTTTTTAAATGTACTTTATTCTGAGTGTTTGAAAAATAATGGAATTTTTTGCACAAAAATATTGGAATTTCACATTCAGTATGTTTCTAAATACAGGATAAGCCACCGTCACAAACACGTGATGAAGATTACTCTTGGGATGAACGAAGCTCTGGGAGAAGAGGATCTCCCTTCACTCAAAGAGAGTTTAGAGGACGCTATAGTAGTCCCGAGCCTCCTTATCCTGACAAATCCAAGCTGACTGATAAAAACCCAGAACCCAGTGAGGTTTTGTGGATAGGATTTCCATCTCAATTGAATGTGGATGATTTAGCTTTGAGAAAGGCTTTTTCTCCATTTGGTGAGCTTGAGAAGATTACAACATTTCCAGGTCGTAGTTATGCTTTTGTTCGTTTTAGGAGTCTAACATCAGCACGCAGAGCAAGAGATGCTCTGCAAGGAAAGTTATTTGGAAATCCACGGGTACATATTTGTTTTGCAAAGAGTGAAGCTGGTTCATCAGGCAGTGGGAGGTTTTCCATTAATACACCTTCATCCCCATTTTACACATCAAGTGGTCGTCATGGATCGACTGAGAACTTGAGACTAGATAGGAGTATTGCAGGCTTCAGTGGAGAACGTAGTGCTAGTTCCCCCAATATGTTCCCAAACTGGGACTTGGCAGATTCTGATGCTTATGATTCAGATAGAAGGGGTTCTTCACGGGCTAGTGGATTCAGTTCATATGAACAAAGAAGAGTTGGTGAAAAGGTGCCACCACTCCGAGTACTACAAGACAGTTTTGAACACTCAGTAAGTCCTAGAGACAGGCAAGCTCATCTAGGTACTTTTCCTCAGAGATATCCTCAAAAGCATGCATTATTTGAAGATCTTCGGGACTTTCCAGATGATGTGTATTATCAACATGACACTAAAAAACTGAAGACTGGATCTCTTCCTCCTGAAAAGGAGCTTCCAGAGTATCCTCTTTCTGATTTAGAAATGCAGAGACGCATGCTCCCAAGGTTATTAACCGATTTACCCCCACATGAGATCCTTGATAAAAGAATTGATGCTGGACCCGTTGTGCATAGGCAAACTTTTGATCCCAGACCTAATTCCCCTTTTGCTCGGTCAGATAGGAGCGAGCACTGGAAGCCTAGTGATAGTTTCCATGTGGGCCCCAGTGCTCTACAATCACATTCCATTGAGAAGAGAAGACTCACACCTGAACCTACTAACTCATCTTTAACCGAGTGGAAATGGGAAGGAACCATTGCCAAAGGTGGAACATCTGTTTGTCGTGCTCGCTGCTTCCCTGTGGGAAAAGTCCTGGATATCATGTTGTAAGTAGAATGTTGTATGTTGTCACATCAATAACTTATCTCTTGCTATTTTGTTATGAATGACGTTGATTGTATGCCATTTCTCAGCACAATATCGGTCAATCAAATTGCTACTAAAATGTACTTTTCTTGATTAGGATATTTTTTGTCAACTTTAAAATTTAAATGATTTAGATCTTTTGTTGTTGTTTTCCCCTACTAATGAAAATTCACCAACACTCCAAGGCAATGGCACTTGTTTAAAAAGTAAGGCATTAAAAGATTTCTGTGGGTTGATAATTTCTACTAAAATAAGGTTTGCAGTGGTTCTAGTAGTGGGCTTAATACTAGTGAATTGTTGTTGTTCCATATAGTAAGGCTATGCTCCAAAGAGATGTTTTATACGTATCAACGTTTCGGAATCCCATTGTCTTTAACTTTTGCATTGCTCAGGTGCTTTGGTCATAAGGCACTTACCTTTTTTTAACAGTGGCTTTGGTTATATGGCACTTTGGTTGCTTCTACAGAGTGGGAGGAAGTTAGAATTAGGTTGTGTGTAATTAGAAATGGATATTGGCTGAGTTAAATATGTCATAATTCAGGTGGCAAAAGAGGGGGGAAAAATCTTAGTTACAGGTTTGATTTGATTAAAAAATTAGTTGTGCTTTGATGAACATTTATTGAGCCTGAATTAACTCATCTGTTTGATTGGATGTTGGAAGTTGTCGTAACGTATTCAGTATCTTTATGCATTGAGTTGGTTTACTTCTTCACTACTATCGATAAGTAATTTATACATCAAGATTAGAATGTGGGTGTTGTGCTTTGCATGAAATTTGAGGTTAGTTGTATTGTTTATAGCTTACGAATGGTACGTCTTTTTTATAGATTTTATATTATATATTGATTGATTAAATGTTGCATTGCATTAATTGTTGTGAAAAAATCAGAGTAAAATATAGTAGAAAAGAATAAATAATTAATTGTGTCAGCCAGCTAGTTGAGTTCGAGTGGCGGTATTTTTGGAGCAAAGCACTAGGACCGTTAAGAATGATACTTGTACAATACAGGGTTGTCTGCAACGCATCCTTTGGCATCCTTCTTTTGGATCCCTTCCCCTCCCCAGGCTTTACAAGTCTGTCCCAAGTTTGGGAGATTAAGTTACTCTAGTTATTCAAAATGATTTGATAATAGTATGTCGAATGGTTGTCGATAGAGGGATTACTTCCAAGAAAAGCGGAGGGATTTCTGTTATGGCCTTTGTATTAAGAAAAATAATAATAAAATAAAAGAGAGGTTACCATCTTTAATTTCATTGATTGTCTGAACGCTGTTGAGACTTGTTTCCAAAAGTCATATATGTAGCTTCACTCATGATCTATTTCACCCTTCATTGTTCTGAGCTGGGTTTTAATCTCAATACCATATTTTCAGACCTGAATTCTTAGATTGCACGGCAAGGACTGGTCTAGATATGCTTTCAAAGCATTATTACCAAGCTGCTGATGCTTGGGTTGTTTTCTTTGTGCCTGAAAGCGATGTTGACATCGAATACTACAATGAATTCATGCATTACCTGGAGGAAAAACGTAGGGCTGCAGTTGCTAAGTTAGATGACAGGAATACCTTGTTTCTTGTACCACCATCAGATTTCTCAGAGAAAGTATTGAAAGTACCTGGAAAGTTGAGCATATCTGGTGTGGTTCTAAGGTTGGAGCACCCTGGTTCAACTCAAGGGTCCATGTACAATCAAAATGAAGCATATCACGGGGATGCATTGTATCCAAAGCCACCAATGCCATCGGCTCGAAGTCCCCCACCATTTACATCTATTCCTGAATTAGGGACATCGGGAACAAGCAATCTTTCTTTCCTTGGAAAGAAGATCTCAGCAGCCCTGCCTACTGCAGTTTCTGGTTCAGCTCATGCCATGGTTGGCGCCTCTGGTTCCCACGATGGAAGAAGGGGACACGATTATCCAGTTCAACAGCAGAACCATACATCTGGGCCAAATTGGTCTGCTAACAATCTTCAGACCTTGATCACCAATAGAAGTTTACCATTACAATCATTAAATGGTGGTGCTGTTGAACCTTTTAGTCAGGATCAGATGAGCATTCCAGGCGGATCCCTGCAACAAGATCAGCTCGCACAGCTCGCTGCATCTCTTCTTGAGCAGCAGAGGCAATCAGGAAGCGCTCTGAGTGTATCCGTGTCAGATGATCTGAGGCAAACTCATAGAACTAACGGGTCTGACACCTCCTCGAGACCGTCCCAAAAATACCCTATTCAACATAACTCAATGAATCCTGAGCTTGCAACATCTCAATATGGACAAGTTCAACAACTTCAAAAGCAACAACAGCAGTTAAACATGCCTCAAGGGTCACAGATGGTTCAAAGAGAGCCGGCCAACGGAAACCAGCAACCACTAACCAGTGGTAGTAACTTGCAGCAAGATGCAGAAGCCGATCCACAGAAACGTCTACAAGCGACATTACAGTTGGCTGCAGTTCTTCTTCAGCAAATTCAGCAGGGGAAAGGAAGTTGAACAGGGCTTGGTGAATCTTGGCAACTTTTAATATGTCTGAGCTTAGGTTACTAAAAATGAGAGTTACGGCTTGTAAATGGGTATGGTTAGAGTTTCAGTTTATGCAGGTCTCTTTAGGCAACCTGTGATTCATAGTAGTAATGCTGGTTTTTTGGCTTGACGATCAACTATCTGGTTTAAATTGGCAGTTATTACTGGCGCAAATACTTCTAGTAGCTATTTAGTATGCTGTTATTTTTATATAACTTCATCTATGAAAACCTGCGTCTAGATGTTAAGCATCGGAGGACAATAACTTTGAACCAGGAAAATTCCTTTGTGAATTGTTTGGTTTAGAAATGCTGGCAACATCCTTGTCTTAGATTGGAATCTCTCTCTTTTCCCGAAAAAAAAAAAGAAAAAAGGATTGGAATATCTCCAATTGAGTCTTTTTTTTCTCCTTTTAAATGGTAAATGTTATAATTTTGTTTAGAAGTGTTATAAAAAAAATACGAAAAATATAACCCGAAAAACAACTTATGACAAGTAATTGCAAAATTGTAAGCCTGATCAGAGATGTTTTGAAGTTAAAAAGATTAAGAGAAATAAATACCAAATCCTGTTTCATCCCTTGTCCTAAACAATCCTTTATCATCACAAGTCTTTGCCAAAGGACAGTTAAAAATAAGACTCTTAGGTGAAAAAATGGTTATTAATTATGAATTATCCTATTTTTTTGGTTAATAAGAGAATAGAATGATTCGAATCCAGTGCCCCACCTCTTGACTGTTGTTTTTTTAATATGATATTCTGGTTATATCAGATTTGAACATTCTTAGGTTTTTTCTAACTAATTTAAGCTCATAAACTAACCTTAATTTTTTTTAAAAAATAACTATTTAAATTTTTTATTACATCTTTAAAACATGGACTTAGTTGGAGTTTATCTTTTTAACTAATCTTTTATCCATAAAAATTGTGAAAATGGACATTTTATTTTAAAACAGAAGAAAGAATACATTGTTTTTCTTTTCTTTTCTCTTCTTCTTTTTTTTTTAATGGTAAGAGGGATATTTAGGCATTAAACATCCGAGCCTACATCACTACGAACATTTTGAAGATTTATTAATAGAAAACGTTCCACATACTCCAAATGTATATCTACTATCAGCAGGTTGATCAACATCTGTCAAATTTCTCCTATCAAAGCATCTGCAACCATATCAGACTCTTGATCATATTGTATCAATTCAACTTTCCAATCACGTCTGAGCAGCGCTTATACCTTAATAAAAACAATATAATCTGAATGGTTTGACAATGTCGATATTGGATAAGGTGGAGAACTTTGCTATGGTCACTCTCCAAGATAACCCATCTATATCCTCCATCCCATGCAATCTTAAGGCCCCATGGGACACCCCATGTTTCGACGGAAATCATAGATCCCATCCCAACTTAATAGATGAATCCTTGTAGGAATGTCCCATTATGACTCCTAATAAGATCCCCACAAGTGCATGAACCAAAAGCCTCAATTCTGGATCATCAGTATTAATCTTAACTTAATTAGAAGAAGGGGCGATCCATCCTGTACTAACTCGGCCTATGTTGTTTGTTTGTAAAGGGTTCGGAGAACCCTAAAGCATGTAGGTAGGTGTTCGAGCAATAATTGGTGAGTCACTCTACATGTGATATTGAAAGAGTCTATCATTTTGAGCTAATTGTATATGGCAACACAACATGATGAACCAAGGGCAAAATTCATATCTTTGGAACAACTCCCATTGTGCAACGCACCAAGACAACCATTCAATAAAATCAAGTTCATCAAAGAATTTACTGAGCCATTTTCCAGGTAGGATACGCATCCATAAAACATGTGTAACAGGACAATCTTGAAAAACATGGAGCATAGATTCTTGATCTTCTATGCAAATCTCACAAACTTTGGAAGAGTGCAAACTACAATGAAACCTCACAAGATTAGTGAATAGCTGACCATGAAAGTAGAGTCATAGGAACATATGATAGAGCCGAGGAGCACATATATTCCAAATGAGCCTCCAGCGACACTGACCATGTTCTTGCGATGGATTCACGATATGCTTATATGCAGACTTAAGAGAAAACTCCCTACCATTGGACTAGCGCCACATCAAGGAATCATCTCCATTGAGAAAAGAAATGAGCACATGTCTAATCTCAGCAAAGCATTACTTTGTAGCAGATGCCCAAACTTGTGCCAATCCCATGGTCAAGAAACTGTAATACAGTTAGCTACCTTCCACCATCATCTAGAATAGGTTGAGTCAATATGCTTCTGGACCCAAAAGTGTAGTATGGAGTCTAATTGTTGGCAAAAAAAGTATGGAGTCTAATACCTAGCGGGACATTAGGAACAATTGGGATGTGTGTGATGAATAGTATGGTATGGTGCATTGATAATAGTTTGAATATGTCTTTTTAGAAAAATGTGTGGGAGTCTCACGGTGATTGCTTAGAGAATTATTTTTCTACATTGTCCTAAAACTGCAAAACTTTATAATCTATTTCAAATGGATACTTTGATTTAATTTTATATTTTTGGTTACCTTTTATAGAACATAACAAGAGGGTATTAGTTAAAAAAATTATTTATTTATATAATATCAATGAAGTATGTTTTAATGAAAGAATTTTAAATGAAATTAAATTATGACGCAACCTTTTATTTAAAAAGAAGTAATTGTATATGTTAAGAAAATAATAAAATCATCTATTTCTTTTTTTAAAAAAAACATTACGGAATCAATGTAATATGCCCAAGGAAAATTTATATGAAGCGTATTGACCAAAAGTTTAAAATTGAGTATACATACAAAATATTTTCTTTAGTACAAAATGACAAAATTTATTATAAAAATTTGGTTATAATAAATAGAGAAAGAATATAAATAATTTTATCAAAATCGTAAAAACAATATAGAATATACGTTATCAAATCGCCTTTTGGCGGGAGAATAATGCTAATTTTTGTTAGCATATTTCATACTTCGTATTCCTTTGACATCGATTGATCAACCTTCCATAATATTTGTTTATTTAACGAAAAGTAAAATATTAGGTAATAACTAATAACTGATAAGTTCACTTCTTCACCGACTTAATAAAAAATAAATATTAGGTAATTAGATATTTTCATATCTTGAGCTTGTTTAGGAATCAATTCCTAAAATCAATTTCACTCAAACCGAGATAAAACTCTCTTACATACTTACTTTGGATTCTGTGAAATCAAGGTTTGAAATTAATGTTTTGTTACTTCCCAAATAAGCTTTAAGAGCGATATAATTAAACGCTTCATAGTGTACAGCCGGGCATGAACATGCAATAAAAAGCTGGCAAAAAAAAAAAACGAGTATGAAATAAAAAGGTCTAACTAGCCGTTGCCATTTGAATACGCTCCTGGCTGTCTCAACTTCTCGGCACCGACCTACGCTCTTCTTCTTCTGTAGAGTTCGGCTCTCTCACTCTCTCTGCTGTTTGATTCTCTGGTGATCTCGCCTCGCCCTCTTCGATCCAAGCAAGACCCTTAAGATGATGTTCACTGAAGGTCTAGATGAAAGCGCAATCAAATGGATCAAGCAGGTTCTTGTCTTCTCCATTTTTCTCTCTCTGTGTGTTTCCTCCTTTTTCCAAACGGATCGTTCTTCAATTCCTTTGGAAATCATCCACTTTTAGTAATGCTTTTCATTTTTATCTTTAAGACATTCCCAGTTTTTAGTCTTCTTTTGAAGGTACACGTAGCTTTAAGTTATTTTCACGGGTGTTTTTGAAATGGGGTTTCTGTGTTGAATAAGAACCGGAGCGATTGTTTCCCCCTTTTCCTTTATACCATAGGGACCTGTATGCTTAATGAATCATAACCACATCTAAGGGGTCTTGCTTAAGTGCCTTTAGAACGAATTTACCTTTATTCCTTTTGTAATTTTATTCTTGTATCACTTGAGTTACTCTGTTCTTTTATTTAAACCAAACTGTGGCTTTTTGGCTTTTGTTTTATTTTAAATTTTAAATCATGTAATTTTATTTCTTTATGAGCCATTGAAGGATCTCTGGTTGAATCTTCTAAATGTTGATGCTTTTTCTAAGAACTGGAATCCTTCAATCAAATCGAACCTAAGGGTTATAGACAAATATGGGAACACGTCAAAATATATATTCTTCTGAAAGAAAGTGTCTGAGCATCTCGATTATACGTTATGATGTGACTCTGTTTATTTTTCACAGGGAACAGAAGCAGGAGCAGAAGAACCTCGAATACGATCTCCTTTGACGGAGAAACTTTCAAGCGAACGGTTCCCAAAATCTCCACTTAAATATGGTGGTAATGGTCTGAGTTCTCCTGTTTTGCCTCCATTAAAGTTTCACTCTGGTTTGCTTACACCTCATAGCCATGCCTTAGCTACTTCATGTGGCATGATCGATGGTGAAAGTGAGGAAAGCATCGATTCAGTTTCAGATGGAGAGGACGAGAATTTCTCTGACGGAGACGTTTCTGTATCAAATAACTCGGATTACTTAGAGAGGCCAATTCCTCAGTGTTATGATGAGGAAGAATTGTTTGGTTATAAAGGGTTGAAACTTAAACCTAAGCTAGAAGGAAGCAATGGGATTCTGAAAAGTGGACTGTCAAATGAGAATCTCACGGTTGAAGTACCAGGAAGTAGTGTGAGAAGATTTACTGACGGCGAATTGGGCTATAGAAGATGTGCTCAAAATCAAAAGAATTCGACCCCAATTGGAGGCAGTCATCTTCGAAAGAAAGTCCACTTGAGGAATGCTAATAATAGCAGCTATGACCTTGCGGAATTGGGAACTCCAAGTGCCCCTCCAATCATCGAAGTTGATGTTTCACATAAGAGAGATTCTGAAGGTTTGGTTGTCAATGCCCATACCCCTAATGGTTCTTGGTTATCAAGAGATTCAGTGGATTGTGATGTGAGAAGTGTAGGTTCACATGAGTGGAAGACCAAGACTATAAATGAACAAAAACAAACTGGGTCTTGGCCACCAAGAGAGTCAGTGGATAATGATGGAAGAAGTGTGAGCTCAAATGAACAGAAGATCAAGACTCTAGGAGTCTCTGAAATCAGTGAAAGGTACTTTGGCAGTCTTTTTCTGAGAAATTCCCGTTTTCTTTTGTCTAACGAAATTTGGTGTCTTATTGATCTTGTTTTGTGCAGATTAGACAAAGTTTTTGCAGAAGATAAAGGAAAGCAAGCTACTCATTTATCGTACTACAATACCAGGTGCCGTTGACTCAACCTTCTATTTAACAATAGTCATATGGCTGTTTCTCAAAAATATTATGGCATGCAAATTTTTAACGTATAGGTACATTTCTTGATATAATAAACATGTTGAATATCTTTGTCGTTGCTTTTGACTTTAAGTTCCCGTCATGCTTCAAGATTTATTTTAAAGTGAGGTGATCAACTCAAATTATCCAGAAAGAGTTGTATGGTCTCTGATCTAACTAATTAAATATGCTTTAACTAAAGCTGGCACTTTTCATGAAGCTGAAGTTGAATTCAGCTAAATGTTTTGCTTGTGTTCAATATATGATTAGTTTCTTTTTATTATTTCGAAACTCTAAATCTGATATGCTCTCTACTTTTTTTGGCATGTTATCCACAGTAACTGCAATAGCCAGTATGCCTGGCAAACCCTTATCACTTATGATGCCTGTATACGTTTGTGCCTACAAGCATGGGCTAAAGGCTGCCCTGATGCACCAGAGTTCTTACGAGATGAGTGCCTGGCTCTTCGAAGTGCCTTTGGGTATGTCCCCTTCCATGTGCAATTAATATGAATTTGACATCTGCAGACTCCGTTTTGCTTTTTATGTGATTTCATACCTTCTCTGTAATTCTTTGACTCTATAGATTGCATGAGTTCTTGTTGCAACCACAAGGTATAAGAAAACCTGAAGCTAGCAATCCAAGGAACTCAGACCAAATATGCCCTTTGAAAGCGAAGAAGGTTGTTGGTAAAATAAGAGTGGAAGGTAACGCCATGATGGGAACTCTAATTCATAATAATTATGTTTGTTCTTGAGATTCACATGGATGGCATTTTTATTGCCTCATTTAAACTTTCAAAAAAGATCTAACTATGGTATTGTTCTTAGAATTGGACCCTCTTTAAACTTCACGAGTGTTATTCAACTTCTACTAAACTGGTTACTGCTAAAGTTATGTAATACACCACTAAGCTTTTTAAGGAATTTCAGTGAGGAAACTTCGGGTTATACCAAGGCGAAAGCTTAGAAGCACATTTTCACAACGAGGGGCAAATTACATGCAAGCAGGGGTGGTCTACGTTCGACATGTTTCATCACTTGTGAAAAGTGGCATAAATTCTAAGAAGTTGATCCCATTCTCATTGACACCAGAAGGTTAGTGCATGTGACAAATGACTTAACATCTGTTTTCTCTACTCGCATATGTAGCAATATTTCTCATTTTCTGCAGAACATTTCTATATTTCCTTTCACTTTATTTCGTGGTTAGGAATCATTTTAACCTTGATATGCTCTGGTCATTAAAAACAAGCAATTAGAGATCATGGGGAGCAATTGTTCACCCCTTACCTCAAAAGCTTGACCTGATATGTCTCATTATTGTAGAGCCACTATCATGTCTGATCCAACTTAGGAGTTCAACCGAAGATACTGACTCAGAAGCAGGCTCTGCTGTTTGCTTGCGCCCTGGAAGTGGAGAATACCATGATTTGTAAGCTGCCTTTTGTATTTTTTTCCCACTTTCAACTACACAAATTGTTCATTACTGGAGAATACCATGACTAGTAAAACATAGAGAAGTCGGTGAAGCTTGAAGGTTTTAACGAATGCATCTTATCATAGAAAATGGTGATAAAAAATATTGTATTATTATGAAACTACCTAAACAATCAATAGATAATATATGAAATTGATGATGATTTGGAAGTCAGATGAATTATGCTTTTTTGAGTCTAAATTAAGATCTTTAATTTAACATGTAATTTTCTAATTTTTCTTGGGAGCTAAACTTGTGCACTAAACATAGCTATCTAATTATTGTATCTAACATGGAACTCTGATGTCTAAACAAAATTTATGCTTTAATGGTTGAATATTCTCCAATGAATTTTGTTCTATTCATAATCTCCTAAGTGATCTTATACTCTCATGTCTAATTCAGTTTCCCAGGAAGCCAGGGGGATGCTTTGCTTATAGAACTCCAAGATTCAAAAAAGGCGGTCCATGGTCATGTTAGAATACCAATTTCATCTCTTAGTGATAATCCCGTATGTGATCTACTATCTCGTTTCCGTAAGATATTCTAACTCTTAGAGCATGTTTGGAAACAGCTTCTAGAAGCACTTTCACGTAAACCGAGATAAAACTCCTATACATACTTACCTCGGATTGCATACAATCACTTTCCAAAAGCTGTTCCCAAACATGCTCTTATACTTGCTTCATTTCACATGTGTATGATCAATATACCATTTGTACAGAGTGAGAGAATTCGATGGTGGCCAGTATATCAAGATGAGCATGAATGCGTTGGGAAGATTCAACTCTCTCTTGGTAGCACAATGGCAAATGATGAGAACAATCATATAAAGGTTCTTTCCCAACCAAATTAACTTAAACAGTATAAATCTTGTCTTTTGAATATTTTCCTTTCAATTAACTTAAGAAGACAGCTGTGCAGTTGAGACTTGAGAACAGTAACAACATTGATCTTTCGTAATATAATCAAAGGACATTGTTAAAGACTGAAACCTGATCCTATAACATTCAAAGTATGTGTTGAATCACACTATATGATTCTTTATTTTACCTCATGGAATTAGCTTTAGAGACTTGCACCTTGTCTAGTATGCATAGTTTGGCATTTAGTGTCAATTTCGAGAGAGAAAATGGGCCAAATTTGATTAATCAAATAACTGGTTTGGAAATTTTAAAACTTATCACAGTATGACAGCATATATAAGAATTTGAATAGTAAATACCAAAATAAGAAGTTCTCTCCTGGGTTAAATTCCATGTTTTCATATTATAATGCAGAGTGGTCCTGTTGTAGAAACTTTAGCTTATGATCTATTGCTTGAGGGTGCGATGCGTGCCCAGCAATTCCATTCCCGAAACTTGAAAATAAATGGTCCTTGGAAGTGGTTGTTGGATGCATTTGCAGAGTACTATGGGGTTTCTGACTCATATGCTAAGTTGAGGTACTCAAGACATGAAACTTTCAATATTTGAATTAGTCATTTCTATTTTCCAATAACTAAATTAGTCCCTCCAATCTTGCAGATATTTGCTACTAGTCATGAATGTGGCCTCTCCAACCAAGGATTGCCTAGAGCTTGTTAAGGAGTTACTTTTGCCACTATTAAAGGCTAGGACTGAGAAGAGTTTGACCAGACAAGAGGTAAGCTATTTTGCATATTTTCCCTTCGTGCAAATTATTGGATCAAGCATATTTATTAATTTATTTTTTGGCTTTGATTTTTTTTAGTAGTCATAACATTATTAGTTAGACTATCTAGATTACTTGAACACCTAGTGAGAGTTGGAACTTCCTACTTTTATTGTCATGAGACTTCTATGACATAATGATGGAGACTTGGTAACATCGAGTAGAATGTGATGCTTAATGGGATATTTAAGTGGGTTAGTTCTCCCACATCAATAGCTAGCTTTTGGGGTTGGGTTCCCCATCCCACTTAGGTACCCATCAATTGGTATCAGAGCCTAGTTAACGATGTCTTTGGAAAGGGCTACCCATGGAGGGTTCTACCATGGAGTGCAGCCACCAAGACAACAGTTTTCCATAAGGGGCAATTGATAGAGACTTGGTAGTATGGGATACCAAGTTCCACATTGAATAGAATGTGATGGTCAATAGGGTATTTAAGTGTGCTAGTTTTCCCACCTCAATAGCTAGTTTTTGGGGTAGGGGTTCCCCATCTCACTTAGGTACCCATCACATACATTGTTGTTTGGCTCCCAATTTGACACCTTTACTAATTAAAGCTTTAAATGAAACAAGAAATATATCAAAATAAAAGTAAATGATTAAATACATAGGTTTCAACAAAATCAAATGCATTTGGATATGAAACACGCTTCCCATAAAATGCTTGATTCTATCTTAGTTCAATACCTCAAAGCCGAATGGACATACTTCCAAAAACTTAATCAAAGAAGCAAAACTGTTTTATGGTGGTTGGCCATTGCTAAGAATCCTTGGATGCAACCAATTCCTCTTGGACAAACTTTCCTCAATCCAAAGAAAAGTTGGCCATAGCTAAAGGTGTTTTAATTGAGGCCAAAAGCCTTCTAGACAAGCTCTCCTTTACCATAGTCTTACCGTTGGCATTATTACAAGGTGAATGATATTGTAACTCAATATCTCATTTATACCATGAAATTATAAAGGTCAATTAACATATAAAGTCGGAAGAGATTGGTTAGCTTATGTCTAATTTGGGTTAAAGGAATTGGATGTACCCCTACTGTCAGCTTAAACTTTTGACACAATGGTTAGCGTTTTGTTTCTAAGGTTTCGTATAAGAACCTATACGGTTTCGAATTCCACTCCTATCAAACAAATTTGAGGACGGAGTTCTTTTAAGAGGAAGAGAATGATACGTCTCGAGTCTGAAGAAGGGGTGTGGAAGGGGTGTGGAAGGGGTGTGGATCAGGCTATATTAGGTAGCACAAATATTTGAAGGAGACTGGTTAGCTCGTATATAATTTGGCTTAAATGAATTGGGGTGCGTCTCTACTATCAGCTTAAGCTTTTGACATGATGGTTATCGCTTTGCTTCTAAGGTTTGGTATTAAAGCTTACATTGGTTCGAATCCCACTTACATCTAAAAGATTCAAAGACAAACCTCCTTTAGAGTGGGAATGATAAGACTCAGGTTTGGGGAGGGGGTGTGGTTAGGGCTATGCCAAGTGGCATATAAAGTAAAAGGAATTAGCCTACGTCTAATCTAGGTTAAAAGTATTGAAGTGCATCTTTATCTATCAACTTAAGTTTTTGGCATGATGGTTAACGTCTCGTTCCTGAGGTTTGGTATTAGATTCCGTGTGAGTTTAAATCCCACTTCCATCAAACATATTCAAGGACAAACCTCCTTTAAGATGTGGTGTCAAACCTATATGTATACATCATCTTATTGCAGTTAGGCCTAGTTGGATTCTCCTCTTTTCAAGATTCTCCTATTCTATTTACTTTCTCAACAAGTGGTATTAATGCCCTAGTTACGGAACAGACTTATGCGAAGACAAAAAATCCTAAATTGGAAACTAAAAGGTGCAGACCACCTAAAAAGAAATGATTTCTCAAGTGTGAGCGAACTTAACTTTGATATGGGAAAGTAATGAAGTCATACAATCTAAAAAAGCCTTAAGGTTTTAGATTAAGATGTGCGTCAAATCCACTTACATACATCCTCTTTTTGCTATTAGGCCTGGCTGTATTCTCCCCTTTTTGGGATGTTCCCCATTCACTGTCCCAACAAGAGGACACTTTAGTCTTTACCAGTCCAATCTAGTTTTATGGAATCTTATCCCACTTGTGATATAAATTCCTAAGATCCATGGAGTTGTAAAGTCCTATTAATTAAATCCCAGTTAATAGTATATCAATAATTTGTAATTACGTACATTGATGATACACCTCCATGAGTAGATTTACTTCAATTTTTTTGTATTTTCCATGTTTTTCTACCACTGCGTTCCAGAATGGAAAAATAAAAGCCAATTCATTTGTTAAGCCCTTTTAAGCATCAACTATATTTTTATATAAATGACGCCTTGTACTTTTTGTTCTATATCCCTAACTACCTTTTGGAATGTATCGACTAACAAATTTATTGGTTTGTTCTTGCAGAGAAATATGCTTTTAGACTGTGAAACTCAAGTTGAAAGCCTTCTCCGTAATGTTTTTGAGAACTACAAATCATTAGATGAGAACTCGCCAACAGGCTTAACCGATCATTTGGGTCCAACAATCAATTCAGCAGCACCAGCACTAGCTCCTGCTGTACAAGTCTACACACTTCTTCATGATATTCTTTCTATCGATGCCCAGACTATTCTTAGAAACTATCTGCAGGTAATTTGAGATTAGTTTCCCCATAATTCGTGCACTTATTCATCATAACTTGTATCATAAATGCATGTGTGCATGTATCCTATTCTCCAATAAGATGCACAAACATTCATTTCCTTGTTCAGCCAAATTTCGACCTCTGATTTAGAATTGCACAAAATTTCTCAGGTTCAGTAATTATCAGCTCAGGATATAGAAAGAAAAATGTGCATGTTTATACGGATAGGACAAGCTTATTAAACATTTTTGGGTTTGGGCAGCTTCTTTTCTTTTACTCCAGTAAAAAGAAGTCTAAATGAAAATTTAATTGTTCCTAGACTGCAGCAAAGAAGAGGTGCAGGAAGTACATGGCAGAGACTGATGAATTTGTGTCAAACAACTCTGAGGGTTACCTTACGGATTCTATTACCATCTCTACGGCTTACTTAAAGATGAAAAACCTGTGTGTCTACATGAGCAATGAAATTCAGGCAGATATGAAGATCCACGGCCAGAATATACTCCCAAGGTATTTGGCAAAGTTTTGCAAAGGACCTTTGTTAGATAAATTGACACAGTTCAATGACCTCACATTGCACTCTTTACCATTTTCTAACTCTTATCAATAAATTTCAGCTCAATTGACCTGACAAACATCACAGCATCCGTTTATAGCACCGAGCTATGTAACAGGCTTAGAAGTTTCCTATCTTCTTGGCCACCATCTTGTCCACAGCCACATGTAAATGAACTTCTAATTGCAACTGCTGATTTTGAACGGGATCTTGAGTTATGGAATATAAGGTATGAGAATGAAACTTCTCTCTTTGCAACTATGACATCCAATAACAACAAAACATTAGATCCTTCACATGGAAGTACAGTATCTGCTCTGACGCGATGTATTTCCTTGTTTAGTTCCCCACAGGGAGGTGTAGACTCCAGAAATTTGTTCCATAATTACATCCTGGTCTGGATTCAAGATATGCAACTTTGCTTACTTGATCTTTGCAAAGCAGAAAAGGTAAATCATTCTCAGTTTAAGCAGTTATGAAAACTTGAAGCATACAGCAATGAAGTTTCCTAAATGATACAAAATTGTTGGAAATCAGATCCTTCCCATGGAAGCACAGTATTTATTCTCTTTGTTTGGATTGAAATGACTGCTACGAATGAATGATACAGGTACCATGGTCTGGAGTAACCACAAACCATTCCACTTCTCCATTTGCTGAGGAAATGTATGAAAAAATCAGAGACAACCTCGTTCTATATGAGGTGGTAATCAACAGATGGCCTCAGTATTCACTTTATTTGGAAAGTGTAAGTTCTAAACGTGACACCACATACATATGGATTGGACAAAAATAATCTGCATATAACAAACTTTTATCCTATTTTTCTGTAGTTGTATTTCTAGTTTCAACTAATCTTTTTTTTTTTTTTTTTGGGGGGGGGGGGGTATGGGCACCACTTTCCTATTTACCCATTTTTTTAGAGTGGATAAATGGTAAATTTCTTTCAAGTTATAATAATTTGATTTTCCATTTCCAGGCTGTGGCAAATATTGAAAGGGCAATTGTGAAAGCCCTTGAGAAGCAGTACAATGATATTTTAACACCTTTGAAAGATAGCATCCCCAAGAGACTTAACCTGCAAGTTCAAAAGCTAGCAAGAAGACAGGCAATGCCTGTTTATGTGGTTCCAAATCAAGTAAGTTCTTTGTATGCTTACTTTTCTAGGCCAGGGTTTTTGAGTGGCTTTGAGGCAAAACTCAAATTTCATTAAATTCCCATTTATTCACACATAAAGTATTTTGTTTCATTCAGTTGGGGATTTTTTTGAACACCATCAAGAGGATTCTTGATTTCCTACATTGTAAAGTGGAGGACATCTTAAAGTCCTGGGCGTCCTGTCTGCCAGCCATGGGGGATAAGAAATCACCCTTCGGGGAGCAGATAAATGGAGTCACTGTTCTATTGAGAACCAAATACAAAACTTACTTGCAAGCGGTAATAGGGAATCTTGTTAACAATGTAAGTTCACTCAGAATCCAATTTCCTCCTTTGGCATGCTTTCACATCTAAGACCATAATCCATTTGCTGCCGCAAAACGCTTCTTCTAGTGAAGCATATTGTCATTCTGCAAAAGATACACATTGTTTGGATTCAATCCTTCAAAAGCCTAGCATCTCCTTTTAGTCCTTCAAAAGTAATTTTTTCCTCAATTATGTCTTCACATGAAACCCGTTTATAGATGATCTTTTTTTTTTTTTTTATCTGCCGTTTATAGATGATGAACAAATGTGATGTTGCACTTAGTGTGAAAGCAATCACATCAAATGATTATCTTTCCTTGAAACATGACATGAGCTAAGAATCTACAATTGGATATACAGTTAAATGAACTAGCCATCCATTGTGACGGTTTCGCACTAAGTAGAGCATTTACAGTCTCACATTAGTTTGAAACAGAGCAACAAGTGAATCTGCTTTTGACTAAATATGCAAGACCTCTAATTTGCTCAGATACAAGCTAACCGAAGCACAAGACTGAAAACGATTTTGGAGGAAACAACGGAACAAGATGGGGAGGCTGAAATCCGTGAGAGAATGCAATCGCTGAATGCACAACTCATTGATTCAATCTCCAACCTGCATGAAGTCTTTAGCAGTCAGATTTTCATTGCAACTTGCCGTGGATTATGGGATAGAATGGGACAGGTGAACAAGATTTTTGTATATTATATCATATCAACATGATTTGCCCCAAAATTTTAAATACTTGACATTTCTAATTCTTTTCTGTTGATTTGTGTCAGATTGTTTTGAAATTTTTGGAAGGAAGGAAAGAGAACAGGATATGGTACAATGGATCTTACTATGCTCTTGGGGTAAGTTGTTGTTCAAGTCAAACGCCTCTGTGCTTAAGTTTGCTAACCTTCAGTTGCAGCCACTAATTATATCTTACTAATTAGTCAAACGCTTAATCTTACTAATCAAGAATTCAAGAGTAGATAGACTGATAGCTTTTCAATTAAAAAACACATCGATTGTTAAAAAGGAGCCACATTAAGGAAGTATTCCTATAATGATGTTCACTAACTAAAATCTTCAGAAATTTGGTCTAAAAAGAAGAAAAAAAAAATTGTTGCACAGAGCTTCCAATATCATGTACCCACCTAACTTTAATTTTAAAGATTTATCGAAACCAGGCTAATCCAGCTCATAAGGGCGGCAAAGCTCTACCATTAAGACGATAAAGCTTTACTACCAAATATTTAACATTATTACGTTTTCAAAGCTCTTGTTTACTTTGGAGAAAGCATTAAAGTGCCGAAATTGTAAGTTACCTCAAACTTACAATCTTCTACTTACAAAGTATCTTTCACACCACCATTAAACTACAAAACCATTAGTTAACCTTCAAATGAGTAGATATCCTTTTTCTTTGCTTTAAAAAAAAACCCAAATTAAGTTAATATTAAAAAGAATTATTTCATTCGTGACATTAACCCATGCTTAATTGTTTGATTGAGCAGATATTGGATGACACGTTCGCTTCCCAAATGCAACGCTTAAGAGGGAATGCGCTGCAAGAGAAGGATCTTGAGACTCCTCGGTCAGTGATAGAAGCCCGATCCATTCTTTCCAAAGATACAACAAATGTGTCTGATCCATCCACCTTCTTCTATGTGTAGCAGATCTCCCTTCATAAATTTCCTTTATTCATCTTTCGTTTTTTTTCTCACAAAACAAACATATTCTTTTTGCATATAAATGTAACAAATAAAAGTTTGTTGTTTATATATATATATATATATAGAGAGAGAGAGAGAGAGAGAGATGGCCAAAGTTAGCTTCTTTTATGTTGGAAGCCATGTTCAAATCCATCTCCAGCCCAAAAATGACATTGAACTCAAACGATTCATTTTGCAATTTTTTATTGATATTCTTTTTACAAATTTCTCATAAATGTTAATGGTATTTTACAAACTTTTCTTCCCATAAGTCTAAATTGTTAGCTAAAATACTCTAGAAAGAGTGGTTAATAAAACGTATTCAACATAATTGAATTAAAATATAACATTTAAAATTATTCATGTGTATAATGAAAATAGAAGTCAATAGTTTGGAAAAAGAAATTATTTGATTTGGTTTTTTCATTACATATGACAAAATTAACCCACATGGCCATAAAGTCCAGCCCACCCACAGTTTTTCTTTTCAAAATTGCCTGAATTAACATAATCAGAATAAATAATTTCATCAGAGGCCCAAATTTAACTCTTGATAATTTCTCATAAACTGATTCCATAAAATCCAAATGGCCATAATTCAATATGATAAAATATTAGCTAATATACATAGTTATATTAAAAAAAATGAAAAGGCACAAAAATGATGTTTTACAAAAGGCCTCAAATAACATATTTACTTGCAGTATATGCTGCATAACATGCTAAAAGTCGGGAACAAAGTGTCCAGAGAATGCAGTTAACAAATGGAAAAGTGGATCCCTTTCGCTATTATAGGATGCAAAGAACAATAAAACGCCCAGAAACTGAAGTGGAAAGCAAAAAGAAATCTTTAAGTATCCAACTAACATTACTCTAGGAGTATTTGAATACATAAGGGGGATGATAGTTTGAGCAATTATAACTTTCAAGAGCGACTTGATTAAACACGCTAAGAAAAGAGCTCAAGCACTGGACAATTGAATAAACTACAAAAACCACTAGATAGGACGGAAAAGGGAAGGTGGGAACCAAATTCCATATCACATGGCAAAATAAAATCAATTAACAACTACCAAGGCAAACCATAGCAATGCGCTGTTACGGAATCAAGAAACAAAACTCAGCAAAAGTTACACAGATTTTCCTCTTCCGGCATGACAGACCCCCTTTTGCTCAGTTGATGACTGATGGCAATGTAACCTTAATCTATCTTTACTGAGGAGAACAGGTAGTGCACAAAGTAAAATGACATTAGGAAGCCAATGGCGCCGGTTGACAGCATGATTGCAATTGCCATGAGCAGTGAATAGCCAAGGTATAGCGAAGCTGATACAGGTCCGCTCAAACTCTGAAGGTCGAAAACCAAATAATTGATAGAGTACAAGAAGACATAAAGGGCAACAGAGCCGGAAGCGAAGAATGCCTTCCACCACCATCGCCAATCTTCCACACAAAGATGCATATAGGTGAGAACCACTGAAACTTCAGCACAAACAATGACCAGCAGTAGAAGAACTACCAACAGGAAACCGAATACATAGTAGAACCTCCCAAGCCAAATACTGGAAAGGATAAAGAAGAGCTCGATGAATAGGGTTCCAAATGGAAGGGTTCCTGCACCAAGAACAAGAAGCCATGATGGGTATTTACGGGCAGGAATTTCCCTTGGAATCTGATTAGTTCGCACAGGATACTCAATTGGCTCAGCTCTTGTCCCCATAAACCCACCAACAAGGGTAAGGGGCACTGAAATACAGAACCAAAGGAAGAACAGTTCAAAGTACAAGGAAATGGGAATAGCACCAGTACTGTTGCTGCCCCAGAGAATAAAGTTCAACACTGTTAATATGACAAATGCAATTCCAGGGAAAAAGCATGCTGAGAACCAGGAAATTGACCTCCATCCTTCTGGAGTTCCCTTAATAGTCCTCCAAATACGTACACTGACATAACCAGAAGCAATGCCTAGGAAAAGATATAGAATTATCATCCCCGTTAGAAGCATCCCTCGGGAAGCAGGTGACATGAAACCAAAGGCTGCAAAAACAATAGTAACAGCAGCCATTCCAGTAATCTGAACCCCATTACCAACCATCACACAGAGAAGCTTTGAGGAATCAGGCTCTCTAAATACATCACCCACAACAAGTTTCCATCCTGAAAGCTCCTCATTCATCTGAGCTTGTGCCTCTTTGTCCAATTCTTCATACCTAGTCAAGTCCCTTCTCACAGTTCTTAAGAAAATGACAAAAACAATACCTGCTAGGAAAAAAATCACCATCAGCGAATTTAAGATTGAGAACCAGTGTACTCGAGCACCCTCCATCTTCAAATAAGCATCCCAACGTGATGGCCATCTTATATCACTCTTCTCAAATTCAACCTCATAAGTAAATGATACCCTCTCCTGCTCCCTAATTATTTGATACTTTTCAATCTCAGCTGGGCAGCTTATTGGGGAGAGATTATCATACAAGTGGTACTTTGTCATGGTCTCAGGATCCTGTTTAATACTACAAGGAACAACCTGAAAACCAACTATTTCATATCCAGATGCTTTCTTCTTGTCAGCTTCAGAGATAACACCCATTCCTTCCTCTCCAGTTCCAATAATCTGAACACCACTCCCTTCATATTCATGAACCAAGACTTTGAATTTGAGGTGGTTAATAATGTAATCTGCGCCACCATCAGGTGGAGTATACCCAACTGGGAACCCTGTCCACTGAATCTTAACCCCATTTTGATTAGCAAACCTCATGACTGGTAAGTTATCAAGGATCATATTTACCTGGTATAGATCTCGTGTTCTTTGTTTCAACAGCTTTACCTCATGCTCATTTAATGGAGGTGTAGTACATAAGTAGACTGTCTCATTAATATTCATTTTGAAACGATATGGTGAGTTATCAATTTGATCTCCCATAAGGAGTTCTCCAAGATTCTCAGCACTCTTCTTTACACCACCGGGGGGCTGACAGTACGGGAGACTGTAGTAGCTGAAGGGAAGCTCAGTTTCAATAGAAGTCAATGAATTAACTTTGGCAAATATAGGATCTCCATTGGAATAAGTGTGCATGTAGCTTCCAGGCAGATAAAAAGCATTGCTAAATTGGGAAAAGACAATGATGGACAGGAAAACCCAGTTAACCCAGATTTTCCTTAAGGAAGGTAGCTCCATTTGATTGAACAAAACAACAGCAGATGCTGGCACTTTTCCTGTGAATCAGCTAACTGGACTGATGCATTCAAAATCAAATCTACAGAAGAATAAAATTTGATCTCAGATTCCAAATTCTATATTTAAAAGAATGCAACAGATACAAGTTTTCACATCAGATTGATTCAATATTTATGACTATGAGGCAGAAGTAATGGCATGGCTCCCCAGATCGGCCAACGAACTACCCCAAAGCAGATAACAAAGCTTATTTATGAGATGTAAAGGAAGAGACACAGCTTCAGGAATATCCATAATTAGCAAGAGCAAGAAGAATAAGAACAATTACGACTAATATTCAACTCATCTACAGAAAACAGAAGCAACGAAAACCAAACAGACAAAAATCCCAGCCAAAACAATCACAGAAATGGGGAAAAAAATTTAACACAAACGACTCCAATTAAATCCAAATCGAACTACAAATACAGCATTTCCCTCGAAACCAAAATCGTTAGAATAAAGAACTTAACCACCAAATTTTGATAAAGATCAACTACTTCCTGCAATCCTTCTGATGCAAAGAGCGCGAAAAAGAAAATGGAAAGGAAGAGAAAAAGACCTAGTATCAGAATAAGAAAAACAAAGAAACGGCAAACCACGAGATCTGGCTATGGATTCGTTTACCCACGACCATAATTTGAAAATCATAAACTTGAGTGATTCGAGAGGACGGCGGGGTGAGAGACAGAAGAGGAGACTCACCAAGGATTATGCCGGAGAGATCTCAACGCACCAGATCGTCGGGGGAGCGAAGAAATGAAGAAAGGGAAAGGTGAAGTGCACGATATTGTTGGATCACACGAGAGAGTATCAACTCGTTTGAAATTAAATTGGTGCCAGCCCACCGTTGTTAAATAATTACAGGCCCAATTATTCAGTGCGGTTAATTCCGGTGGCTTCCAAAAGGTGGTCCAATTACTAACTGCTTCTATCTAACAGAAAAGGTTAATCTTTCACTACATGATGAATCAAAATTCAAATTTTTACTGTAAAGAGTGTCCACATTTAAAAATCGAGAATATCTAGAACATGATTGCCTCAAATAGAAAAAAAGATATTAGTAATTGGTAAGAAATTGACTCATAAATCATAAGATTATGAGTTTAAACATTGCTGCTGATATGATAACCTTATTGGTGACCAATCCAATTGGTGAGGTAATTGCTCTTTGAGTTCGGAAATATACACTGACATTGCTTTGAACATGATTGTATCCACATGTTAGTTAAAAAAAGAAAAAACAAACAAATATTGCCTAAGAATTTCTTTTATTGTTTATAATAAAAAGTTTATAAAATTCAACTAGTGTGATCCAAATAATAAGTAAACATTCGATCAGAAAATATGAAGTTTAGATAACTCTTGTCCAGAGTTTAAAAAAATAAATTACAGATATAAATTCAGATGGTTGCAAATATAGAAGTGTTGCTCGCAAATCAGTCATTCAAATCAATGCCAGTAATTTATCGCTAAAAGTTTCATATATATATATATAT
>QFDD01001626.1:0-26945 GCA_006871305.1 Vachellia collinsii | reverse complement strand
TCATTTGAGGGAATCCGATTTTATTTGATATGAATGAATGATGGAATTAGTTGTTGCTGAATTTCAGACAGACACGGCATCGGTGCTTTTTGAAGCAATTGGGTACATAAGGTTTTTACAGGAACAAGTGCAGGTGGAAATTATATGTTGTAAAGTTTATTTATCCAAATTAAATTGCTTTCAATTAAACTGTAATTATATATGCTTGGTCTCACATCTATCTACGTTCATTGATACATATTTTGCAGCTTCTGAGCAACTCTTACATGAAGACTACTAACTCTCACAGGGTAACAACTAAACTTGTCCTATATATAATTGTTTAAACAAGATCTTCCATTCATTTGAGAATTTGTACATTGTAGTCCTCAAATAAACTTGATTTTAACCTTGCAAGGTTACTGTCATGTTCGGGTATTTTATAGTTCAAAATTAGTTATATACATACACTTTTGCTTCTGATATTAGTAATTTGTAAGAAACGAAGAATGAATTAATTTGTGAATGATGATGATACAGGAAACATGGGGAAGCATGGAGAGAAAAGAAGAGAAAGGAGATCTGAAGAGCAGAGGGCTTTGCTTAGTTCCAATTTCATGGACTCCTCAGTCTTACAGAGACAACACTGCCCCTGACTACTGGACTCCTGCTTACCGAGGTTGCTTGTTTAGGTAGGTAGCTTCCTTATTAATTAATTCTCAGGCCTCGCAAGCGTGGTTTATTTGCAATTTTAAAGGCTCTCTATATAGGCTACTCAATAGGTTAGGTTTTTTTCTCTTTTGAATGAGCCCTCTCTTTGAACTTATGCTCATTAAATGTAACTCTATATATATACATATATGAACGTCTCTTTAGTCAATAAAATCCATATATGATCTTCCTTGTGGCGATGAACATAATTGAAGCTTTTGTTGATGTATATACTAGCTACTCAATAATTAATTCTCTTGTTTTCACTACTAGTCCCCGTTTAATACAAGGAAATAATTGTGGTAGGGAAATCGTTATGCATTTTGATGATATTAAATGTGATAATTAATTAATTCATTTCACAAGACAGGGCCAATATGTACAAATCCGTCAAAATTAGTGTTTTATTTGGAGGTGGTAAAGAAATTTTAACGATTTCAATTAATTAACCATTCAAAATATTGCTTCAAATTAATTATTTTGCTACTAGGCCACTAAAAGAAGAGGGCCTCCTGGTTTTCTATAATACAAGGAAAGCATTCTCTCTCTTTTCATAATTCATTGATCAAGATGTTTTATATCGAAAAATTCACTTTTATTCAATTCTAATCTTCTTATCCAACCTATATATATATTGAGAGAGAGAGAGAGAGTATGTAAGGATGTGACTCAATTATGATCTTTTATTAAAATTTACTACCTTCTATACCTTTAATATAATATTCACTTTGTACGTAATTCAATTTTTAATCAAGGTAGATCTTATATCAAGTACAGAAGGGAATACTATTTTGAACGCTCATGTGTGTTAATTATACATGTAGAGAATAAATAATAACAGGTAACTTAGAATCTAATATATTACAAGGTGATATCATGTTGGGGAAAATAATAAGTAACATCAACTATCAACTGTAATGAATGGCGTTCGGATATTGATTAATGTGCACTCACTCACTCACAATTTGAATGGTTCATAATGCTTCAAGAGCCACACTTAAATTTGTATGAATATATTGAAGCCAATTTGATGAGTGCCAAAAATTCATACTTCTCTTCGTCTAAAGCTCCAATGATGATATCAATTACATATAGAATTTTATTGGTAAGTACTCTCTCCCTTCCTAAACATACGAGGTAGTTATAGAGATTTGTTTAATTCTGAATGAACGCTAAGGTATCAATTTATTTTATCTTCTAAATTTATAATTCTTTTATAAAAATATTGCTAATGATCACAACTATTAAGAGAGCTTTCGTTAATGAATAGTTTCTAATGCAAATGATTATAATAATATTTTTAAGTCAACATGCATCTTTATCTTATGTAGGTGATATATAAGTATCTTTTTATAAGCATTTTTTTAGTACAACTAATGAATCCCCAAAATTCAACCCACCTAAATTTTTATTATTTAAAAAGTACACATCTTTCACATATTATTTATTTAACTTCTACATGTATTACACACGAATCATGAAACTCATACTAACTCTCATGAGCTCTCAAAATGTGATGCATTAAAGAAAACAAAAAAAAAAAAGGAAGAAGAAGAAGTGAGTGCAAGGAAAACAGTGGGTCAAATGAAAGATGAGTGGGCATAAAGTGGTGAACTTGATCATGAGAAGGTAGACGCAGGGGCCATTGGCCACTTCATTCTAGAGATCCATTTCATGGGTCAAATTTTTATGCTCATTTTAAACATGAGTATAAGTTGGTCAACTTCTTTTTTTGTTTTACAAAAAAAGTAAGTTCAATCTAGCTAATTTATATTTGTATTTGTTTTCGTTTTGATTTGAATGGAAACAAGGCTCATAACCAAATTCAACTAATTAATGATACACATGATGGATGGATACCCTAGCGAGAAAGGGAGGGGAGGATAAGGTTTTGGGTATGAACCCATGGGCGCCCCATTGGGCTTTTGTGGGTTGTGGCCTCCACGGATTTTTGGGATAATATTGATTCTAATTTTACAGCTCCCTATTTTGGGAAAAACTGGCCAAAAAGTCCCGGATTAAAAAATTATTTGGCCTACAGTCCCTGAAATTTGGGAGAAGTCAAAGTCATTCCTTGAGGGGAGAAATACAAAATAGCCCCTGAGATTATTAATAAATGGAAAAACATCTGGATCAGTTCTTCCCTATAACTAACGCCATTGAAGTTCTTCTCTCGAGAGGGGCACGAAGGAGAGATTGGAGTTCGTTGAGGAAGAGGGAAGATATTTTTTTTGTTAGGATTTGTGGTGCCTGAGCGGGAGGTGCTGGAAACGGAATGGGCGATGTGTGATGCTCTGGTGAAGAAAGCGAGGTTCTCGACAATGGTGAAGAAGAATTTGTGGAGCCTGGAAGAAGGTGAATGGGAGACTGAAGAAGAGAATAAAGGTAACGAGCAGAGCAGACAACAATGGAAGGAGGATGGAGTGATTAATTTGGTTGCGAAATTTTGATGGAAAATGAAAGATAAAGAGAGATTGGAGATATTGTTTTTGAAATACTGCTTGGGATGATCAGTGATGTTTATCGTCGGATTCTGGACTTCAAAAAGAGTGAAAAAAGTGAGAGTGAAGGTTGAAGAAGACTACGAAGAGGCAATGACGTTGCAAATTTTTTTGTCTTGGATTTATCGTCCGGTGATCACAGCAGATCATCTTTCAGACGTATCGATAGCCTCACACTAGTTCGAATCACTAAATGGAAGCACATCAAAAAATGGAATCCCTGATAAAAGGATTTAACATTTTTCTATAACCAAACGGATCCACTCCCAGGAGGCTCAACCGCACGCCCTTTTTTGAGTTGCAAATATTTGAAACAAGCGAACCTTGCGACTTTTATTATTTGTTCTTTTTTTTCATTTATCAGTCTTTCAGGACAGTTTTACTTACCTTTTATGAAATATGGGCCAATTAATTTCTCAACTAGAGTCGTGGTAACAGGCACCGAAAGAGCATCATGTAAATGTGAGCTTTGACTTTCGACTGCCGGTTTTGTCAGAAGCCGTCAGCCACGAACGAAAGCTGTGATAGCCTGCCTGAGAACTCATGTGAACCAAAACAGCTTTTGGACTCTCTTGCTACAAGGACAAAGAATAACTAGAAGGATTTTTTTTTTTTTGGGGCCCCGGGGGGGGGGTAAAAGGTCGGAATGGTGATTGAATGCTGTATGCTTCCCCTTTCTATTCGAAATTTCAATGACAGACGAAACTGAAGAGTAAACACGACTTTCTTATTATTAACTTCATAACGTTCCAGGCCTTCAATTCTGCATAACACTTGTATGCGGAGAGTACAGCAAAATGCCCCCACTACAAATATAAAAATCTTCATTCAATCAGAGATGCAAGTACAAGTAAAGGGATAATTGATACAAAAAACGAATTTAAATATCCCCCAATTCTACAAACAAATTTTATGCAGAAATACAGCACAGTTAGACACCTACATAACCTTTGGGGCTCCACTGTAACATACTCATGGAAGCGTCCACTTTCACTTCTTGGGTAATCATGTGAGCATGGCACCAATCTTCTTAGCAAAGTCATCCCCATCCTCATCTTCCACGTATTCTTCCTGCTCTGCATTTTCACCTTCATCAAAATTGTAGTCTCCCTCGTCAACTTGCTCGTAGTAATAATCACCATCCTTCGGATCATCACCTTCAAACTCCTGGTCTTCTACTACTTCGTTGTCCATCATTCCTTCTTCAAATGACTGAGCATGAGTTGCATCAATCTTGTCTGCATCACTCTCGGTTGCCTGAAACTTGGATTCCGGGTTCTTGCCATCTTCCTTATTAGCAGGCAAAATGCCATTTTGTGCATCTGTGACAGAGGTGTATTCGAAGCCGTTACTGAGTTCCCTGTCTTCATCATCTCCCTTATTCTTGGACGATTCGCCTCCCTTGGAAGCTGCTTTAACTCCAACCGCTCTCTTCTCCTTCAAAATCTCACTAAGAGGTTTTGGACCTTCAAACATGAAATCATCTTCAGACAGTTGTTGTTCCTTAAAACTTTTCCTCTTCCCAAGCAAATGATGCTCCTTATTCCTGCTGTTCCTTCCATCTCGCAGTTCAGCAAGACTTTTTGGTCCATCAAAATCAGCATTTTGGTCCTCATTTATTTCTCTCCTTATAGGTCGATCCCTGAAGTTTTTCCTCTCAAAATCTTCTTGCACCCTTCCTCTCAATCTATCTCGGAACCTAACTGGGTGAGGAGCCTGGATAGTTCCAGGTGACAATGTGCTTCTGCTTCTTCCCCTGTCTGATTCCCTCTCCGCGTATTCATCACCACCGTTTGCTGGAAGCTTTATCCTGCCCCGGAAGCGATTACTGAGAGCGCTTTCATTCAGAGGTAACTGGTGGGCATCCTTTTGAGAAGGGAATCGATGACTTTGCTCATCATCATGACTCTGACGCTCATGACTCACAACAGATTTCAAACCATTGACCCTCCTGCGCTTAGATAATCGATACCGAAGATCTGACACCCCAACATTTTCAGGACTCCCAGATCTGTGATGAGTCATCCTTTCTAAATGGGTTGTTGCCCGCAACAATCTTTCAGATGAATTCCTACCCTGGTCCCATTCATATGTCTCTTGCATGTGATCATACGTGTCATAACCTTGTGGCCCACAATATCTTTCTTGGTCAATATCAGCTACAGATTTATAATCTACAGAATGTCCTAAATCATATTCATTCAGAGAGTCCAAATTCATCCCATCCTGAGCTCTTGTTTTTCCAAATTGGTCCTCTCTATCATAGTAATCTGAATTCCTCAGTTCATCGGCTACAAGTACATCAAATCCAGGTGAGGATTCTCTCAAGAATTCATCACTTTCCTTGCCATTCTGGAAACTATGATCATCTGATACATGAGATTGATACACACGGTTTGGCCTAGCAACAGTGGTTCCATTGGTGACAGGCAGAGTGTTTATTACCTTGAATCTAGACGCCTCATTATCAAACCCCATTGGTGGTGGTGCATGCCTCTCTACAGCAACTACATTTCTATGTGAAGCAGTTTCAACATTTTGGGCAGGCTTAGCTTCAGCTCCTGCAACTGATTTTGCAATGTTTGCTTGGGAAACTTTCCTTTCCTGTGTTGACTTTTCTGGGCCACTAAAAACCTTCTTAAAACTTGGAGGCTCAGTAACCTGGTTAGTCACCTGAGCCTGAGGAACTTTACCACCAGTGTTAGGATTTGGTCCATGCAAAAAAGCACATCGGTCACCTTTTAAGCAAAGCCCTTTCTGGAAGAAAATGCAAGGGACAGCTTGCTTTGTAGTATTATAAGGTGCATTTGGTACAGAAGTTGGTGCCGTCTGTGATGGGGGTGCAGATGATCCACCAGCAGTGGCTGCCTGTGGTGATAAGAAGCCATCAAGAGGCTGCAAGAGAAAGTATAGACAGGTAGCATAAGTTGCATGAAGAAATAAAGGCTTAAAAAGAAAATGCGGTGCAATAAATCTTATTATGCCAAGAGAAATAGAGACTCACCGGATGACGGAAGGAACATTTGGGATTCAAGCAATTACCATTCAACCAATACCAACAATCTCGGGGATTGACCCGAGCATACTCACTATGGCGATACTCACATTCACTTCCCTGTTTCAATAAAGAGAATCAGATTGCAACAACAGCCATAAAAATTATAGTTCAAAGTTCACAATTTCATACTAGCTTTTCATACATATGCAACTAGACATTCATAATAATTGAACAACCCTATTTCATCGATATAGTTCATGAATGCTCAAAAATAATATCAAGGAAATAAATAATTATGTAAGAGAGATTCAGGTGAAGTGCTGAGCTTATTACAGATAACAAATTAAAAGGTTCATTGAAAGGAAGCTGCTAGAAGTCTAGAACCACATGGAAACAGACAAACAGTATTCCTTGTCAGCACTATAGTATGCACACTAATTCTATTGTTGCACCAAGTCTAGCTTGTTTTGGGATGTATTCAATGTATTGTTCATGTTTCAGGCGTTCAGCAGTAGCATATACACAAACTCCTTTGTCAAGTTATAACAACAACACATAGTCCCAAATAATGAAAAGAATTAAACATGTACAGAAAAGCCAAAAAACGGTGAAATGAACAGAGTCATAAATTTTGACTGTAAAGATTGCTGTATCATCCCGTCGAAGACATGAGGACCAATCTCAGGTAAAACAATGAAAAGATATTGTCCCACCACATGAGTGGGGACAATTTCTCCCCCATTCCCACTTACTTCGACACATAAAATGATAAGGTATTAAATGAAACGATACGCAGATCAGATTACCAAACTAATGAAATACATGCATATATAGGCCCCGAGAATTATATCAAGACATGTGATTGTCCATATGATAGAATAACTTAAGCGATAATTCTTTGTAGGTTAGAAAAGGTTTTCAAGCTGCCTACAGATGGCTTATGAATATTGAAACTCGATAACGATTAATTCCCCAACAAACATCCAAAACCAATTCCCCAGATAGACCGAGAGATAGCACCAAATTACCAAAAAGTTAGAATCCTTCATTTAAAAAGAATTTACTCCTAAAATTATCATCGGAAACAAAAGATCAGCCCCAAGCTGCGAATCTGGAACCCTAAGTAGAAATCGCGGAACGAGATCCCGAAGATCTTATATAAAGAATGTAATTCAAAGATAAAACCAGAAAAAGAAGAAGAAAATTCATAGGAAGAAGCATCAGATTAAACGAAAAGGAGAATCAAGTGTGACCTTTTTGCATGTCAAGGGGGAAGCAAGAAAGTAAACGCAATCCGTGTTCCTCTTTAAAGCCTCATCTTGCGCAGAGGTTGTAGTTGGCTGAGCCTGTTGCTGCGATTGAGGTTGAGGCTGCTGCTGCGCGCCAGCTACCATGGCGGTTCTTGAAAGACCACCGATTAAAGATCACCAAAAAGCAGATCGAATCGAAGGAACTCAGAGGGATAAGGACTTGGAAATGAATAATTAGTCGGGAAGAACTCGATCCAAATCTGAGAGAGAGCCGCCACAGAAATTGGGAGTCAGAAGGGACGAGAGACAGAGAGGAGGGAGAGACAATGGAGAAGCTGTGTGATGGGCTTTAAGCTAAGCCTAGGTTCTGTTGTGTTTCCTTTTCCGGATAATTCTTCTCTCTTTTTTTTTTTTGGGTCTTTTGGGAAAATTATGATTCGGACGTGACGATGTCGTTTCCGGTTGAGAAGAGGTTTACGCTTTTCAGTTCACTCGGTTCGGCACCCCGTACGCCCGTGTGCCTCAAGTGGCTCACAACCCTCCAAATATACGTTTCACACAAATTATTTGTACATGATCACTTAAAAAATACATTGTGGAATTTGCTATGAACGTTCATATTTGTTTTTTGGTCAAGTAAAGGCTTATATTTCTTAATATTGGTAGGGCAATAAAAATAAAGCTGACCATTTTTGGTACCCATCGAGGCTTTAATTCATAATTCAATAGTCAAATTGTAATTGAGTTGATGTTGATAAAATAAATATATCTTCACTCTAATTATAGGCCGGCTATTTAATTTGTTTATAACACATTAAATCTAAACCATTAAACTTTTAGTCCAATGGTAGTGATAAAAGGAAAGAAAAAGTAAAAGAGCCATTCTGTTGGGTAAAGAAAATGAAATGGGTCAAAATCAAACGATGATATTTATGGGAGATTTGAAACAAACGGCCCAGCTTGGAGTTCCTAAAACTTAGTAGAAAGAGCTATTATGATATAAACAATTTAGATCTGATTTTTTTTAAATAATGATTTTTTAAAGAAAAATTTATTTTTTAAAAAAATAATAGTTGAAATATTATTTATATTTTTTATTCTACATCTACTAAAATAATTTTTTAAAAAAATATAGGCTTTTAGAAAATTAAATCTAAATCATTTAAATCAGATTAGTTTCTTTATTTAGCTTAAAGCTTAGTGGTTAACCAAGTCCATTCCTAGATGGATCACTGAATAAACAAAACTCACCAATTCCTAGAAACATGACCCAACTCGTCTCATAATATGTTTGGGAATATCTTTTAAAAAGTGATTTTACACAATTCGAGATAAATATGAAAGGAATCTTATCACGACTTACATAAAAATGCTTCTAAAAGCACTTTTAAAATGTAGCCAAACATGATCATAAAACCGAAAAGAACACTCACCTTTCTCAAGTAGATCATAACCAAGTACTTCATTCTTGACATATTTGGGCTTTCTATTCCAATTTTAATCTTCCTTTTTATTTTAAATGTCATTTTGCTTGGCTCTTTCCTGGGAGTCATACGATTGGAATTTAAATAAATCCGTTATTCTACGCAAAAATATATCTATATAGATAAATAGCTTTTAATATATATATATATAGTTGAAAGCTTAATTTCATTCAACGTACATTTGACGACATATATCCTCTATTATTGTTGTGGAAAAAAAGTTATTGCAATGACCTGCACTAAGACATTACGATAGGTTCATATAGATATAATCACAAAACTATTCATATTACAGAATATACAGACTGAATTTTATTGTCTAAACAAGACAAATCGTGCACCTCGCCATAAGAAACTAGGAATTATACGTTCAAATTTTGCATAAATTTCATCGGATTTTTTATCCCTTAATTAAGCTTGAGAGATAGTTATAATATAATGGTATATTAAAGTTAAAGACTTTGTGCGTGTGAAGAGTTTTTTTTCTTTTTTAAAAAGAATTATAACTCTTCTTCGACATCATTACATATCACAATCTAATGGTTAATATTTATTAATTGAATCTCAATTGAGAGATGCAAATCCCATTTTATGTTGATATACTATATAACTCCTGCATCTGGGTCATCAACATACACATCTTTAAACAATTACAAATTACAATAATAATATATCTTATTTAGAAGATTCAAATGCATTTTTTTTTTAATTTCCATTTTCAACATTATTTAAAGAAAATTTTCGACCATCTAAATCTATCTGCATACGGTCTCAAGGATTTTAAAAATATGCTACCGGAAAATGAATGAATGAATGAATATTTTCCTTTACTGAGTTTAACACTACATAATTAATTCAATTGCCAAGTTTTTATTTATAAGGAACAAAATAAAATGTAGGAGAGTAATTTTACTTTCATGTTGTGTCCATATATATATATATATATATATATAACAATCATTTTCATTAACGTTGGTTTCACGTACGTATTGACCACGAAAATTGAGGAACTAACTTGGAGTATATAATTGCACATGATCCAGAATATATAATTTGGAAATTAAACAAAAATTCAAACCTACCATTCAAAAAGCAGTCAGCGGAGTGGTAAAACCTAACATTCAGACACAGACCAGCTGGTTCGAAGTTTAATTTACAACTAGTTGACGATCAAATCTTAATCTGATGCCTTCACCACAAAACTCACAGCAAACTCGTCTTTCTTCTTGTTCTTCTTCTTCGACCATATCCCTCTCAAGATCCAGAGAAACTCCCCAGATCTCTGCACCAGGTACCACTTGCTCTTTCTTCTTTTAATTTGAGCTTTCGGATTTTGCATGCGGCTCTTCTTTTTTTCATTTTCGTTTGAATCTTTATATACGTACGAATGAAGGCTTGCAAGATATAAGATTTTAGTAATAATCAACCTTAAACTTTACATGCATGTAAGAACTGGATGTGGTAAATCTGCAGAATTGACTTTGAACCATTTTATGTATAATAATGGTTGAACAATAAGAGCATTAGTGCAGAAATTATCATCAACACTCTGAAGGACCGATTCGTTAGATGATAGGTGGCTTCATAAACCTAGTACACAGGGAACAGACCATAACATGAAATTTGTCACTGGAAACATAGGAAAGATCGATATCGCGACTTCAGCTGTGATCTTTAGGTTTCCTCCATGAAACTGTTGAAAACCTAGCTTGGGCTCAGAATAAGGCAAAATATATGAATATATCTCAGTTATGTATTGGTCCTCACAGTCAACCTCAACAAATCTTCCATATGTAAGTCTCATGTTAGCCTTGTAAATCTGCCGGGAAAATCATCAGCTATATATAGCATCCATGATGAACTCCACGATCCACCGCCAAATAATAGTAAGAATAACTAACTATTTGCTTTGAACATGTAAATTTCAAGTTAAAAACAATAATCACCTAAGGAGAATGGGAAGGTGTGCCATTAATAATAATACTGCAAGGCATTGTTTAATTTGCAAAGGATGAGACGAAGCTTAATAGTAAAATACGAATACAATACAATGTTTCTCAGGTATTGCACAAAATAACTTATGAACAATATAATCGAAAGAAAATGGAATGAGGAATGAAAGAGATGGGGGAAAATAGTTGTTGATAATTATGTACAACTTATCCTATTATTCATTCTCTTTTTTTCAATTACACTGTGACTCCGCTAAAATATTGTTGTCTTTAACTATTTCTTCATCTTTATGGTCATGTAGTAATTTGAATGTGGCTGCTATTTCCTAAATGCTAATAGTCTATGTTAATGATATAACTATGACTTGTGATTTTGACGTGCATGTGTGAAAAAATGCGTTAGTTGACGAATGTATTTGCAAGATTTAAGGTGCTTCTTAATTAAGTATGAAAGATAAAAACATCAACAAAAGTAAAAAAAAAAAAAAAAAACAGATGGGAAAAGGAAAACAAAATTTCAACACATTAGATCTGAAGATAAAAAAACTTAGATGTTGAAACTACAGATCATTGTATTGATCCGAAAATAAGGGGAATCAATGCTGCCTTTTATCCTTTTTTTACTGTCTATGGGCTATTTCTGGAGCCTTATTGCCTTCGTGCGTTTGCCATGTGGCAAAATTAACACCATTCAATCAATTAGGCTAGGAGTTGAATCACAGAAAAAATAATCAATTGTAAACGTAGAGAATCAAAATTTAAGTTCTTTTTAAAAAAAGATATTCATATTCAATGTTTGATAATATCTCAAATAAATTGTATTTAAAAAGAAGATACACATATCTATAAAAAAACCTTCCTTCCCCTAACAGAAAAAACTCACACCCGTCATTCCCAACTAAGACTTAAAGATGTGCTTTTTCTCAGGATCAGAGCTCGAACTTGATAGCTTTTTTTCAGTAGAAGGGATTATATTAAGACTGAACACGTACAACTTGATACTTGTTCTATTAACATGGTAAAAACTCAACTCTACTATCAAATTGATAAATTTTTTCTCAACTTATTTCTATTAATTGCATGTATTAAGCAAGGTTTTCATCCTATACATATAGTGTTTTAAAAGGGGGGAAATTACTATAGGTTTCTAAGTAAGAAAATTAATATTAGTAATATCCCCAAAGGTTGTTAATAATAACTGCTTCAGTTGTCAATGGTAACTATTTGAGTTGTCAATTAGAACTTTCTAATATTAATTTTTTTACTTGGAACTCTATTGTAATTTCCCCTTTAAAAAATCAAGTCAACTTCAAAGCTTAAGCTTTGGTATCGGCATATTCTCCTCAGCTCAATTTTCTTTTTTTTTTTTGCCAACAGCTCAATTTTCACTCTCCCTTGTTGATTGGATTGTTAGCTAACTCTTGTGACGGAATTGGTAAATCTTATATAGATAATGATACACTGATATTTATTATTGATAGATGATTAATCAATTTCTGTCCTAAAAATAATTTCAATCAACGGATCCGACATTAATTTTTAAGTTGCATTTATGTAGGATGGAAAATTTTGGGCAGTGACATGATGTTCCCGAATGTTTGATCGAAAATTCAAACCTAACATTCTACAATGCAGCTAAGTATATAAAACCTAACCGTTCAAACGCTAAAGACCAGTAGTTCTGCTACAAGAAGACTATGGGATCATTAACTTCACCACCAGATTCACAAATTCATTTGGCTATGATCTCGCAAGATCCACCCAGCTCTGCAAATCAGCAACAAGGTACGACTTCTCTGATCTTTAAAGTTTATCATTCCAACTTGACTAGGGTTTTGCCTTCTGATTTTCTTCGTCTCGTCTAAATCATTATATTGAAAATACGTTTATGTTCATCTAGAAACATGGAAGAGCAAATGCTCCCAAAGACGTGAAGATAATTTAAAATTCAACTCACAGAAGGTAAACTTTATGCTTCACAAAGATATGAATGTGGTTTGTATCTATGAACTGGATGTGATAATAAATAGGAAGAAGACGACTTTAGACTATGATACACCATACCCACTGTTCTCTTCTAATGATGGTTGCTCATGGGTCTCGATTGCTGAACCAGAAAAGCAGCCACTATCCAAAGAACATCACAGCAAAAACACACAGCACATAGACGACCAATTCATTAAATGACAAATCGTGTTTCAAAATCTACAGACCATGACATTAAATTTGTCCCCGGAAACGTAGGAAAGGTCAGCTTCTCTTATCTTCTAAAACTATCCTTGGGGTGTAAGAAGCATCCTCCAAGAAATAAGAGATATGACAAATCCATCCCCTAGGTTACCTCCACATGTTCCAACCTTTTCAGCGAATTGGATGGTACTGTGTGATACCCCGCTTGGGAGGCAGCTTCCTCAGAATAAAGAGCACCAAAGAAGAAGGCACTATCTCCACCAACTGCACCAACAATTAGAAAAGTTGAGGCCATAGGAGAAAGATCTTTCAACAAATAGAAGTCATGCCATGCAAACACAATTTCCCATTATACCCGAAGCAAAATGCAACTGTGATAATGATACTAAACACTAGTAGTCCAATTCCTTTACGTAAGATTCAGGATAAAACCAAAGGGGACAAAAATTGATTAGGAAGGCTCGTGCACGGGCACAGGGCTACTGTGACAAACACTGAAGTCCTACAGATAACAGCATAGCTTCCACTAAGAATCCCATCTAGACAGGTTTATCAACAATACAACGGCTACAAACAGAAGATTATAGAAGTTCAGCTAGTTAAAATAAAAGCCAAAAAAATTCAAAAATCAAAACTAGCAAAAAATAAGCATTTTCAAAAGGTTCTATCTAAACACAAGTTCCCCTCACATACATTTCAAGACCACCAAATGGATAGAAAATCAAAAGGCCAGTTCTCACGAGCAACAAATTTCCCATTAGTTGAAAATATTTGTTAGGATATCATTGCAACTTGAATTAGAGATTTTCATAATCATAATGACATCATCCAATTTAGCAACTCTGCAACTAGTTACGAGGAAGTTAAACTATCAACAGTCATATTCCATGCCAGAAAGAAATCAAAACTTGAAGAACTTGTAAAAAACAATTCACATAAATTTGGTGGAGGCCGGATAATCAGGCTAGGAATCGGTCAGAAAATAGTATATGGAGAAGAAAAGTCCAGCAATTCAACAATCAGCAACAATATGGAGAAGAGAACCAGCCTGCAAAGGATTACAACTAAGCTCACCAGATAATATATGAAGTTAAGAATGGGATGGTCCAAGACATCAAGGTCCGCAGCTTCATCAAAGGCATCAAAGCACATCTGCAACACAGCAAAACTATAATAGAACCACCAATTTGCAGTCAGGCAACAACAATTACAGCGTAGGAATTCAAGGAACTTACCATAATACACCTGACAAGAAAACATGTAAAGCATATTGTGGTCACATAGCCAACCTGCAATAGAAAGTAAAGTTAAGGAGGGAAATTCGATTCTACTCGGGCAACATGCTCCTTGTAAACCTGCATACCTCTTGTAGCTTCTTGCGCCGACCTTTGGATTCAACAGGGAAGCGTTGCAACATTAGGAAAAGTCTGTCAAAAACAGTCAAAAGTCATACTATGGTCAGTTTGTACAAGACAGTACCATAGACAGGAGAGGAGGTATGATGCAGGCACATATTTCATAACATTCAAAACTTGAAAAATGCTTCTTATAAGTCCATCTATGTTTTGCACATTATGTTTTAATTTTTATATTAGCATGATTAGAACATATGATATGATACAGAACCACCCGTCAACAACCAAAATACAAAATATGGAAGACTGAAAACCACCAAGTCATAGCTTGGCTCATCAATTCCGTGGAACTCAACATAAGCTAGATCTATATGGCTCAAGAGATGAAGACATATGGGGATATGGGATCAGTGCGAAAAGGCTTCTCCACTCAAGCACAACTGAAGTCCTATGAGTGCCCCATAACATGAGTTGAACCAATATGACATGCCTGTCAACCAGTACCTCCACAAAAGGAAATTTTTTTTGGACATTAGGAGAGAAGAAAGCAGGACAAAGGTGATGCAAGCCCAGACCAACAGCCTAACTGCTGATCTTCCAGTCAAAGTTACTGGCCTCATTGCTTGAGGGACTTCCAGCAACAAGAGTGGCTACAAGAGCAGCAATAACAAGAAATCAAGTGAAAACTAGTATGACCATAGCTTCAAGAGTGGCTGCATCACAGATAATTGCTGGAAAGTACCAAGGTAAACCCCAAAAATTCCAAACCAATATAAGAATTATGAGTGAAAATGAAGGCATATTAACTCATCCTTAGAAACCTACCAGATTCCATAAGGGATTCATCATAAAACCTCTTGCATTCACACCCCCAACAACATGGAGTAGCCAAGAGAAAAAATGGACATACCCCAGAAGTTGCTAGATCTTTCATATTCATAATGAATGTCCCTACCATTATTGGGAAAATGTTAACACCTCCACCTATCTCATCACCAGAATTTCAACAAAAACCTTCGTTTTTAGGCTCCCTGCTACCCCCTTCTCAAAACACATCGTACAATCCACCTCATCTCAAACATAACAATAGAACATTTTGGTTGCACTGCCTCAATCCACCTACCTCCAACAAACTTAACCCCAAGTTCACTAATATATCCATGGGGTAAAACCTTCAGGCCATCAGTTTATAGATCCTTCCACTTATATACCTCTTTTTTAGCCTAACTCTATTTGATGTGGGACTTCTCCACTTCCCCACATCAAGTCAAGTCCACTTACACTTCGACATTGCAATAGTTTACCCCTCAAGTGAGAGCCACCCATGTGACCACACAAACTCCTTCTAATCGTCCATATATTGAAGACATTAGCCCACTATCAAGGTGACCAAACTTTCAATCTAAAAGTCGTGCAAACCTGCCTTCTTTTTATCATATTCACACATGAACCTGCCAAACCAAGGCTTTGATGCCACTTGTTGAGCCTAGGCGGCATTGAGAAAAGGGGGGAATGCAATTGGGAGTTTGGGACTGTCAGACCGTCACCTAGACTTGCTAACTTGATTGGACCAAGAAACAGTTTTTATGGTCAAGTTGGGTTGGATTGGAGTAAAGCCAACAATGAGTCTGAACCCAAAATTAGACTAGGAAAAAGAATGGCTTTTGAAAAATCAGATGATTTTTTGGCTTGACGGAAAAAATGCTGAAAAAATTAAAAAACCTATAACTTTTGTTATTAAAAAAAAAATTGACATTATCAAAGAATCCAATATGTTGTCAGACCATTTACAGCCATAAGGTATTATGTCATCGGAAACTTCATATATTTAGGTGTTATTATGTTTACAACTTATTATGGATCCGCAAGCACTGAATGGCCAACTCATGCAATTTGAATTGCAACTTGTTCATTTCAGATTCTTCCACTGATCCATAACACTAGAAGATCAAATCAGCTCAATTCATGCAATTAAATCACGATTTGCACTCTGTCAATTACACTTTTAATTATGAGCTTTCATTTGGTTTCCATAAAAAATTATAACAGTAAAAGTATCATCAAAGAAATATAGACTAAATACACAAAAAAATATCAAAATACTAAATGAAAGTGCATACTCACATGTAACTACAATGCCCTATTTCAATTTCATGAGTCCAAAAAGGCAGAAAATATTTGAAAAACCAACATGGGACTGCTTTACTGTGTTTGCTTCTTACAATACACAGTTCCTAAATTAAGGATTAACTTTTGTAATTGGAATAAAAAATTAAACTTAAACACATCACAATTGAAAACTGAAACAAACAGATACCTTCCACCATAGAGAAGAAACCCAAGAGCAGCAAACAAAGAGACCCCTATAGCAACATAAATGAATTAGCAACAATTCATGACAGTCATAATCAATAAATGATTTAACTAAAAAATTGCTACAAGCTGAGTCTAAAGTAGACAAACCAGCGAAGAACATCTTAGACAGGACGACCAATAAATTGATGGGCTTCCACCATAATATCAGCCACAAAGCAATCTGGCATACATTTAAAAACAAATATGGGTGAAACGACAAAACAAATTTAAAATTGTTGAACATATAGGGACCAGCAACATCAAAACTCTCGATACTCATAATGTCCAGGTTTATCTATATTACCATTGGACACTAAGACAAATTTTCATATCAATTAATAATTACTCCTAAAATCTTTTAGGCGATAGTCTAAATAAATAGTCCTACACAATTTGACCATGGTCACACATTGCAGGAAGTTTCACCTGAACAGCATAAACAACAGCATTGATTACATAGAAGCTTGGCCTCAGTCTATCAGTAGACACAGCACGCGCCTGAAAGGTAACATTAACATGGTAGTCAGATCACCATCTTGCAAAATATGCTAGATTGCTAGAATTGAAGAAGACACAGAAGAGTTAGACCATGGTTAATGTTCAACAAATTAAATTGAACTTGCCTGGTAGTATATCTCTGCCCAAAATAGGACCAAGAGTGCATACGTTGTGAAGAAAGCAAGACTTGGCATGTCAAGTATAATATGTTGGACAATCTAAATACAGGCAATCTGGATATTAGATGCTTAGACAAACACATCAGTATGGCATATGAGGGGAAGAGTATGGTCCTACCTCTGGGTTTAACTTCTGGACATCCCGGCGGAATACAAATACAAAACATCGAACTACAAAGGCAGAAGGGTATATATTATTGCAGATAATACTCCTACATTTACAGCCGAATTAACAATTAAATCAATAAACACGGGGAAGTATAAATAATACAAACCCCCATTCACCAAAAAATTGAGAAAGTGAAAGACTTTCTGCGTGGTCCAACCATATTCTGGTACTCTCAATTGAATACGAACAAGTTGAACCTAAAAACATAAGAAGAAAAATCAATCCAAATGAATAGGCGTAAAATCATCATGGCTTCTACAGTTATACACAATCGCATGTCTCATTCTCTTCAAGCATTCAATGATATGTGAAAACCCTAAAAGTCCTTATCCATCCAATAAAGAATTCCAAATCAAAATCTGTCCGAAAAGCGATTTACAGCTAACAGCAGCCACACACACACAAAAACTCAGCAATGACATTACAAACGTAGTAACGTTGAGGCTGGATTTGCGCGTTACCAGAGCAACGACAGCAACGATCCCATAAAGAGCAGCCAGAACGAGGAAGATACGATCCTGCCAGAGCGGAGAATCGTTGATGTCATGCCACCAATTGGAGGATTCTGTGAGCTCGATGGCCGCTACAGCCCACCCCACCCCGGAAGACGTCGACACCGGCACGCCGTTGCGACCCATTCAAATTGATTCGATGGTAACCACGCGCCGGCGAATCTTGTTAGCAAAATCACAACCGAGCTGGATTAAAATTTTACGCAGACGAAGGAAAAAGGACAGAATCAGCTTATGGAATTTATTTTCTTTTTTTTTAATTGATTTACAGTTACTTCTGTTTCTTCCTCGAACATCAAACGGCCGGCATAAATCCAAAAAACGTAATGGGGGCGCAACCGGCTAGAGGGGCAATGGACGTCTCTGGAAGATGACCGATGATAGCCGGTCTGCCTGTGGTTTCAGTCGAAGCTTTATGAATCATGAGGCAACGTGTCCAGGTGGAATTTTTGTTTTTAAAGCCAAATATTATCATTATCATTTTAATTTAATTCGATTCGTTGAGGACTAATGTGTATTCAGGATTCTGCCCCCCAAAAAAAAAAAATTTGTACCGACTTGTTAAATTTTTTAGATTGTATAAAAATTTAAAAAGGGAATAAAAAGGCAGCAAGAGAGAGTTAATGTTTGGTTTTACGGGAACACTATGAATCATTACCGTATGGATTCTTTTCAAGCCCAATTCCATTCCATGCAAAGGGGAAGAAAGAGTGGCGTGTCATTCTTGGGACTCCACGTCCAAATGTCAATCTTGCGGGTCGCTTCTGAAACCAGGCACCAACCAATGCAATTTCCCCTGCTATGAGGATGTTTTAGTCATTTACTCGTTTTATCTTCATTCTCGTGTTGATTTCTACTTTGCCAAACATCCAAATTCAAATGTAACATGTGCTCCCCCGTTCATGCCATGTCGGCAGAATGCTATATTTGTTTTTAGCTTAAAGTAAATTATTATTATTTATATATTTATTTCATATGATATAACGTCGTTTAAAAATATGACGATCTCATCTTGCGTTTAACAGAACTTGAAGAGTATGGTCAAACTTGATCCAATCTTGTGTGCACAAGCCCTCTTGGCTTCTTCCCACGTGTCAGCCTAATAAATCTGAACTGAAAAAAATAATCACGATAAAGATTTTATTCTGTTCATCTTTTCACTCCGATTTATATACAACTGAAAATATTTCCATCCCATCGAAACAAAAATAAACATAATCTCTAATATTTTAAAATGGAGGGAAAACTTGATTGAGTGATTTACTAAATAGGAGGATAACTGTAAGTTTAATGCAGTAAAATAAAAATTATGCTTATTTGAAACTGCTTATCATACACATGTTTGTGTAGAGTCGAAACAAAATTTTTCTTAAATATTTAACTTATGAACGGTAAACCAAAATTAAAAAGGTTGATTTTAAACACTTTAGTTGACTTTTAAACAAGCCCATGCTATATTTATTTCTTACATCGCCAGCCCAAGAGAAAATAAGCATAAAATATCTTATACTTTGAAATGTTGACCTGATTCTTTTACAAAAGGTTTTGATCCTGAACGAATTGTGAAACTTGATTCACCCTGATTATTTTAAGGTTCACTGTGGTCTCTGATTACTTCTGATTTTCAAAATAATTAAAAAATTCCTTATCGCCTTCATCTTAGCCATCCAAAATAAATCCATTTGCAATCAGGCAGCCAAATAAACATGATGAATTTATTTGCGTCAATCTAAACACTTATAATAAAAAATGCGAGTGAAGCAATATATGACGCAGATCTCTTGTCCATAAACATATTCCAATATATATATGTGTGTGTGTGCATGCTGTCTCACGTTGCCAAAGCAAAAATATACTGGAAATAATAACCATTAATATATCAGTCAAGTTTTTGGAGGTTTGGGTTTCTTTGCCTGTGGTGATGAAACACTCACTTAAAGAGGCCCAACAACAATGTACCTTTTTAAAAGAAGAAAGAAAGAAATTAATTTCATTCAACCATGTATTTATGGTTCAACTAACGAAAGCATCATACACTCTCACAAATGGATTGGATTCAATTCTTGAGAATATTATTTTATTGTGACTCCAGTCATAACACTTAGAAAGACATCCTAGCTTACAAGTGTCCAAAGTAAACGCCAGAAGGTAATTAAATATTCACCCTACCCAATATTAGTATAACTTGAAAGGAATATAGATTTCACCCTCTCTTCAATCATGGGTGAACCCAAAAATTCATTCACAAAAAAAAAAGGAAGAAAGAAATTAATTTTATTCAAGCCAAAATCCGTCCATTATATAATTGATTCATTTGTTCATTGGTTTTATTTTCTGATTATCAAATTCTCAGTGTGTGTGTCTTGACAAGTCACGGAGTGGGAGTTATATAACTTGATGATACCAAGCCCTTCAAGCCCGGCTTAAACGTTAAACTATTAGTTCGAACTTTCCATGAGCGTGTGAATTGAGTTAAAAAAAAGTCATGAACGTCAACGCTCCAAGAAAAGGTTCAGAATCAGGAAACTCCCAAATATCCTCACCTCACTCCTTGGCATTCTACGCCTATCAAGTTAATAATGCCTTTATGAACATCATAGCAGTAAAGAGTAGTTTACAAAGGCAGCTATTCTAGCTCACCAATGAAAGAACCATCAATTTGAACAACGCATAAGCAACAATAGAATCTCGGATCTCATCATGCTCATCAAATCAAAGTTACATTCAATTTGTAGTACCAAAAGGAAAAGAGAAACTGCCAAACCTTCAACCAAACAGCCACATGCCTCGGGGATCGTCTCAGTGCCCCAAAAATAAAAGGATCAAACAATAGGCCACACAGTACCAAGTCCCCAAAACTTCATTAACGAACCTTCGCTGAAAAAAATTTGACTGGAGCACTGAAACAAGTTATCGGCAGAAAACCATTCAATTCAATATACTTCTGACTTGGACGAAGTCCATCAGATCTTCTGTTTGAGCGTCACATCAAGTATTCCAATAGAAATTTTAGGTTGGAAGTGTTCGTCTGTATCCACTTCTTCAATTTCCTAGAAGACGATTTACAACATTGAATGTCAAGCATCGATCATAAACATAAATCCTGTTGGCTATCTTGTAAAAATACTGTGGGATTCACTAGTACAACTTTTTTCAGACAAACACACATAAAATTGACATTGCATTTAAACCGAACAAAACCATTTGTTATTCTTGAAACACGTGCGCAAATATCAGCACACTAGACTTAATTTATCCAAATGTACGTTCAAAATGGCAGCTAGTGGGATAACAAAGACATTCAGCAAGACATTTAGACATGATTTATTATGTCCAAAACTAAATAAAGAAAAGGTTGGTAAACATCCATGGATGACAAAGTCTAAAAGATGAGTGAAAAGCTTTTCCACACCCAATCATATGAAAAGGGCAACAGACACCGCCAACAAAAGGACACTACTGCTGAAGACACAGAAGAATCAGTCACCTGAACAACATCCTCTCCCCTGATGACTCGGCCAAATATAATAAGCTTCTCATTTAGATCTGGTATTGGAGCAGTTGTAATGAAAAGATCAAATTTTTTGTTCAAGTGTTTGCCCTTGGAAGTTCCAAGCATGAATGCTTCATGCTTCATACTAGTAAACATCAAAGAATTTATTAATCAACAAGGAAATATATTCAACACACAACACAGCGATCTTTAGATTTCAGAAGCATCAAAAGTATAAAACCAAAAGAGTAATAAAAACCTTAAATAATGTTTTCCTCTCAGGTTCCAATCTTCTGTAGCCCCAGTCCCTTGGTTCTCCCCTGCCTGAATAACATAGTGCTTAATTACATGGTGGAAAAGCATTCCCTTGAATTGCCCTTTTTGACTGCAAAAGCACCGCAGTTTAGAATAAGATTGAAACAAAAGGTAAGATAAATGCAAGAAACCCCATAAAAGATACTATTTTTTCACAAGTAGGTAGCATCAGAAACTCATGACAATGAAGGACATAATCACAAAAACTGGTGCCTTTATTTTTTTTTAAGGGAAAAAATAGGTACTTCTTGGATGAGTATGTGCTTAAAATCTATACTGAACCATCTTGAATTCCCATATTATTGCCCCTACTTTTCCAATTAGGCTTGAATCTATTAGGAAAAACAATTGAAGACAACATTTAGTGCCAAACAATGCCTCAAGCACGATTGCCTTCAATAAAAAAATACATGTGCTCATAAAACAATTCAAGATAGAAAATAATGGTAATTTGGGGACTTTCCATTCTTGTAACAGCAATGCTTTTATCAAGGTTTGGAGAAGATAAGTTTATAAGAATTCAGTTGCAAATTGATCCCAATTTCAGGAATCAAAATTATATTTCTAAGCTAAAAAACATCCAGAAATGCAGTAAAATTGATTATGATATTAAAATCATAAATCACATGAAAGAACAAGGGTTAGCCTAGTCATTAGTTCAATTTTATGTTATCACAAAGGACACAAATAAAGTAGCTTCAAGATTAAATTTGAAACTAAAATTTTCTTCCCCAACCCCAACCTCAAAAGATGACTAGGAAAGAAGTGCACAAGAAACCAAAAAAGGAGATGAAAAAATCACCTAAAAAGCATAGTTGCATATGAACAAGCCACACTCACCATAAGTCAATAAATTCATCAACAACTTCAGGAGCACTTTCCTTGTAAAGTTCAATTACTATGGAGCCTTTAGAGGTGTTTAAAACCTATTTCAGGGAACAAGAAATCAATTAGGTTAAAAAATCAGTAAACGTGCTTAAAAACTATGCAGAAGAAGTAATAAAGCCAGGTGAATGAAGCATACAGCATATCCAGGCAGCTCAGACTTTTTTGAGTCTCCAAAAGAATTTTCAGCCTAGAGGGGATAAAGGAAATAAGAATATCAACAGATCTATATAAAAGTCAAAAATCTACAGAAAAAGTAATAATTCAAAATGCAAAACCCATTGACCTCCTAGCAACTATGCCATGGTCGGCAAAACGCAGCACAAATCACTAAGTTTCATTTTTATCCCTTTAAGATTTATTAGTTCCAATTTAGGCCCATAGATCTCCAAACATCAATATTTTCCTCCCAACACATTCTGTATAACACACAAACTGAGAATCTGGTATGATATTATACATGTTGAAAAAATTGACCCCACATAATTTGTAATTCATACATGACAAACGTCCTCAGGTGCCAAAATCAACCTGGACCTGGATTTGAAATTCATAGGGTTTCAGTTTCTAGAGATGCTGCATTTGCAACTTCCATAAATTCCTTAAAAATGGAGACTGACTCTCGATCCTTGTCAATGAGCAGTGATTAAAAGAAACTAATGATCTGCTATTGTGATGAATTGGTAAAGAAACGCCCAAATTAAGATTCTTCTATCTTGGCCACTTTACTGTAATAGCAAACTCTTAACCTCGTTTTACCACCACTAATTTAACAACATTGAAGGTCAATGACCACTTTTGAGCAATCCAGGAGAATTTACATGCAGCAGCTACTCTACAAATCCTAACTATAATTTAGGGGAATTGTAACAGCATGTCGATTGAAATTGGCCATATTTTAAGAGGCTTGCCAGGCATGAGTTATGCAAGGTTGGTTCTTTGACACATAGAATGCCATCTCAGATACGTCATCACGGTTTCTATCAGAGTGAGGGGAGAGGTGAGGTAAACACAGATCATTTTTCAGGAGTTACAGGATGAAATTGGAAACAATGAATCACGAGGAGCAAAAATGAAGCCTGGTTCATAGAGTTAAAGGATGAAAAGTAGATTTTGACCACCATACGCATCAAACTTGCCTTTACCTTTCTAATGAAGTGCAGGGAGATTAAGAAAACAGTGATGAAGTTTGGGGAGTTAAAGAGCAAAATTGATGCAAAAGCTACAAGAAAAATGAGCTAAACAGAATATCAAGTTGGCCAGAAGAAAAGGAAGAAGAACAATATGTAACAAGTGTAAGGATATTTTTAGTAATTCCCTAATTAATATCTATAATAATTATATATTATAATAAAATATCTCACAACAAGCAGATACAAGAGGACCAAAGAATCATGAAACCAGGCAACAGAACTTCACACCGTACCTGAGAGAATGTAATGTGATTCTCTGATGCAAACCTTGACCTGAGTAATTAAATTGTTAAGAAAAAGGAGATGCTCTTCCGAAGTTCTAGATGTATAAAAGAAAATAGACACACTGCTCAGCCATGTTAATGTGTTGAAGACTCGTTAGTCACATAAGTTGCCACGATGAAGTGATGATATGCCACAAGTTGACTCGCATGCCAAAAAAGATGCTATTGAAAGGTTGCTTGTTAAGGAAAGAAAGAAAGGTAAAATGAAAGCCAGGTCTAAATGCTTGTCACATTCTTCGTTATATCTGTTTATAGCAATAAGTGTGTGCACACATCACTGCACACATTGTAAATTGGCTCTCATTAGTAGAGCATCGAATCATTTACTAACCTGTGGGACCAATGTTTGTACGCACTGAACAGGAAAAACACAACCAAGACAAGAATGAAGCTGTAAAATATAATAGTTGTGGCACTTATCCGAGAAGGCCCCCTTTTCCTCTTGCTTTGCTGTAGTAGAGCTTGAGGCTTAATCCTCGCCATTTAGCCTAATCATCAATTTAAGATACTATCAATTCCCAGTCAGTGGAAGAGAGAGCAGGGCACAGAGCTGGCAGCTATTTTTTTTTTTTTTTTAAAAAAAAAAAAAGACGACGGTAGTGATTAAAGTTCACCTTATTATTGTTATATATATGTGCATATATGAGGAAAGAAAATAAAAAAGGCAAGCAGTAAAAAAATTAAACACGACAACTCAGTCTTCAGATTTCAACACGGTCGAATTAACTCCTAGTCAGAAATTCGGGACTCTGTCGAACCTCGATCACCAGATTCAACACCAGGGAAGCCATATAATCAAACAGGCATTGAGATCCAATCAATTATGCTCATTAAGAAACAGTGGCATTCTCCATGATTTGGAACAGAAGAAAAAAATAAATACAGCAAAAAAAAAAAAAAAAACTGGCAAAGAGAGATGAAAGAACGGTAGGAAGCATTGAATTAAATCTCTAACTAAAGTTTGAAAAGATAAAAACAAAACCAGGGCAGAAACAAGTTAAGTACAGAAAGGGAAGGACTTGAAGAGTGAAGGAGCCAGAACTATTGCGGTCAGCAGCGTGGATCTCAGAAGCGAAAACAGCCAGTGAACGAAGCGAAGATGGTCGTTGTGTTGATGCGCAGCTCAAATTGATGGATGAACAAGGCAGGGAACAGCTAAAAACGGAAGTTCCGTTCCGTCGAGTAGAGGAGAGAATGCTCCACGACCGAAATTCGGACCAGCTCTGCAGCAGGTGAAATGAACGAGAGGCGAGATTTGCCGCGTCATCTCCCCACCGGAATAATAATGATGTTATAATATAAGTGTTAAGTTGTTATTATTTCATCTTGTGATAAAAGATGTAGCAGCTTAATGTGAAAAAAGAGCATTTTTAACCACGAAATACAAAAATATGTTATTTTAATTTTTCCAAAGTTAGCATCATAATGACTTTGCTTCTCTTTTTAGTAGGGTAATAGATGTCAAAGCATAGTTAACTAATTAAATGCGAACAATATTATTTCTGTTCTTTAATATAAAAGTTAGTTAACTTTTTAAATGGTAAAAAAAATTAAATAACTTACTTCATTGTAACATATGATCTAAAATATTTACATGTATCATTAAGTCATATATCAATTTATAGATCAGATAAATTAATTTAAAAAAAAAATAGATGAATTAGTTAGTTTGCTTGTTTGATTTCTCTAAAACAAAATCAAGTAGCTCTTATAAAATTATAGATAGATTAGTTAATTTATTTTTTTAATTTCTCTAAAATAAATCAACTAATTTTTATATTAAAGAAATATGGGGGGTTAAATGGGCATTGCGTCTCTATCGGGCAACTAATCCATGACAGCATCGGATTAATAGAGTCGTTGTATCTCGTTAATGGAATAATTACCTCAAACATGTTACATGGGACAATCTTCACCAAGGCACACCTGGCAAGAAAGGATCAAGTGCGTTGAGGCATGAACCATAAACTTCACAGCACTTTTTTATTGGTACAATGCCGATGACGGATCATCTTATTTTCTAGAAATGAATCTGGTCGATTCCCCGTTCTGCCCCATCCATCATACACTTCATTGACAGATCAAATTTGACCTTTGGTTTCACAGAGAAAGTGATGGTAAATGTCGCATAGTCCATGATGACGCGCATCACCGGAAACAGAGATAGTTTTTTGTAGAGGTTGATGAAATCTTCAACATCTTTTTTTTTTTTTTAAAGTTTATTTTATTTAAAATATATTTCATATAATTTAATAAAAAGCTGAACAATTTATATCAAAAGACTATTAGTTTAAAGTTTAAATGACCAAAACAAAAAAAAAAAAAATGGATCACTTGATGGATCAAGATCGCAATGACTATTTTTCTAATGTATGTTTTCCATTCACAGGGAGCCACGAGAAAGGATGGTAGATAATAATAAATGGATGCATGTTGAACGGGCAAGAAATTCATCCAGGACTCATAAAGTTGTAGATTCAATCTAGCTGGTTATGCAATAATTTTAATGATGGCAAATTTGTAAGCATCAACCAAACCGGGCTGGGCTCTCCAAAGCCTGCTCGCATGAATTCCTACGTAATGTACAAGACAACAAAAATGGGATATTGGGGTATTGATTGTCATATTTGGTTTCCCCGATA
>QFDD01001625.1:0-21682 GCA_006871305.1 Vachellia collinsii | reverse complement strand
AAAAGAGTGGGACCAACTTGGACTAGGAAAATAATTTTACATAAGCATGTTTTACCACTTGTCTTATGATATTTCTACCTTCTTTTGCTCTTGGAATAAGACCACTACAAGTGGCAAAATATGGACCTCTTCTCTTCCTTTACAAAACTTTTGATTTTCATAAAGTAGCTTTATGGCATCGAAAATGCTTTTCGGTGGTTTCCTGATCACTTGACTGATTTAGGGTCATTAAAAATTCCCTAAATTCATCTGATACTCCCATGATTTTTCTCTCCCCAAATTGCTTTCCGGAATGTCTTTAATTAATTTTTAAAGAAAACCCTAATTCAGGGTTTTTCCGAGCCTTTTCTTTCTGATAAAGGAAACTGCTTCTGACTTTCTCTTGCGAACAATTTTATAAAATACTAGAATTTCTGAGCTATTTTTCTTTTCTTTGAGATCAGATATATGAGGCCTTTAGGTATTTTAAATAATTATTTTTGACTAATTATTTGTTAAATAGCCAAAAATTAAATGACCTTTAAAATTCTCGCGAAGGTCATTCTTGTCATTCTGACCTGAACTGGGCCTCAATTATTGATCAGTAAATTTTTCTCTATCTTTTGGGGCTTTGTAAAATTTTCTAATATTTTGGTCAAACTTTGACCAAAATACCCTTTGACTTTTACTTAATTACCAAAATGCCCTTGATGTCATATATGGCAATTTGGTCCCTTAAATTCCAAGATCTCCACTTTAGTCCCATTTTTTAAAATGACATCTAGGTCCTTGCTTTGTTTATCTTTGGCAGAACAACATCTTTGCTCTTCTTTTCCTTGCCTTTTGTCCTCTGGACCCCTAAAAAAAAATCCTTTGTCACTCGTTTAGCTTTTATTCCTAGTTATCAAAAACCTGGATATTACAGTGTCTCTCTTCCACTCTGGTTGTTAAAGTTTTTGATAGTGGATTTGAAGAGCTCAGAGGGTTCTGAGGACTAGACGTAGGTCAAGTGGACCAAACCAGCATAAATCTCTGTGTTCATTATTTCCTATTCTCTGTTTTATTTCAAAAGTTACAAAAAATTTTATTTGACCAATTCACCCCCCTCTTGGTCAAATCTTATTCTAACATTCTGTATCAAAGTAGGTCTCTTGTGTAAAGGACTTAACAGTCTCAAGAGTGATCAATGGCAGGATTTAGCGAACATGTTATTAGTGATGGAGCATCCATCACCAGACCTCCTGCGTTTAATAGTCAACATTTTTCTTTCTGGAAAATCAAATTTCAAAATTTTATCTTGGCCACTGATTTAGACATATGGGGTGTTTTGAACAGGGAAACTTTGTGCCCTAGAAGAAAGTCGATGACGTACTTGTTCCGAAAACTCACAGCGAGTTTGATGAGCAAGACTCAAAGAAAGTTTTACTAAATAGAAAAGATGTTTTGATGTTGCAAGCTGCTCTAAATGAAAATGATTTCTTCAAAATATGTACACTTCCCTCAGCTAAAAATATGTGGGAAGCCCTAGAGATAGCCTACGAAGGAACGGAAGCTGTCAAAGAAGGAAGAGTTAATACTCTCACAACTGAGTATGATTTACTCAGAATGAAAGAGGGAGAATCAATCGCAGAATTTGAAATGAGACATACTTATCTCATCAATAAACTGGCTGCCCTCAGAAAAACTTATGATCAACGTACTCAAGTAAGAAAGATACTCAATATAATCACCGACAAGTGGGAGGCTAAAGTTACGGCCATCGAGGAATCAAGAGGGGAGTCAATGATGTCAATAGCTGCTCTCTTTGGAAGTCTTGCAGAATACAAAAGTAAACAAAAGTTTAAAAAGGAATTATCTGGTATAGAAGACAGAAAGAAGAAAGGTCTGGCTCTCAAGTCAGTAAAGGAGAAGGAACCAAAAACAGAGGTCGAGGAAGAAGATGAAGTGGAAGATGAAGAATTAGCAATGGTGGTTCGTAGATTCAAGAAACTGTATAGAAAAGATCAAAATTCTAGAAGGTTTCAAAAAGGTGATTCAAGCAAAGAAATAATTTGTTTTGAGTGCAAAAAACTGGGCCATATTAAAACAGATTGTCCTTAGCTATCCCAACAAAACAAAGAGAAGAAAAAGTTCAAATCATTCAAAAAGAAGAAAGCCTATGTGTCTGGTATATGGGGAGACAGTTCATCAGAAGAAGAAAGTGAATCAGAAGAGGAAGCCAATATTTGTCTAGTGGCTCAAGAAGAAGAGAATTCAGAGATAGAAGAGGTAATCATCGTTGAACCAACTTATGATGAGTTACATTTAGAATATGATGAAATGCATATTGAATTGCTTAAATTTGCCAAAGAATTAGCTAGTCTAAGAAAGAAAGTCAAAACGCTAGAAAAACCTATAATGGAGACAGTCACCAATAATTTCCTCGAATGTCCAGTTTTGAAAATGGAAAATGAACAATTAAACAAGGCTCTAGATAAATTTATCAAAGGTAGTGAAATGCTACAAGTTATTCTCAAGAGTCAAAAAGTTGTAAATGATCGAACTGGAATAGGGTATAATCCTATTTGTGATAATAGAAGGGGAAAGAAAAGAAACGGAGGAAAAAGCTATCTCAATTATTTTTGAAAATCTATTCATACTTTTGAACCATTTGCTCTATGTAACTATTGTAACAGAAAGGGCCATAGAACTACTTCTTGTTATTTTAAGAAAAAGAAACTCTGGGAACATATAAATGGATACCCAAAGCTTTGAATGAATCTAAAACTCATCAAACTAACCTCAAAGGACCCAACAAGTCTTGGGTACCTGAAACTATAACCTAAAACTTGTAGGTATGTCTCAGAGTATCCAAATCAAACAAATGGTATATCGACAGTGGATGCTCAAGACACATGGCAGGTGACAAAAGCAAATTTACCAACTTACAATCAAAGGATGGAGGAAAAGTGAGTTTCGGAGGCAATCAATTAGGAAAAATCACTAGAATTAGTGAAATTGGCAATACAAATGGAATACCAGTCAAAGATGTTTATCATGTAGAAGGTCTATGTCATAATTTGCTGAGTGTAAGTCAGAGCACCGACAGAGATAACTGGGTTATCTTTGATTCATAAGAATGTTCTCTTGTCAACAAGAAGGATTTATCCATTGATAAAGAAAAGATAAACATTCAGCTATGAGCACCTAGGGATGGTAACTGTTACACTCTTGACTTAGAAAACTCTTTTACGAATTCTTGCTTTATTAGTCAAGCTGATGAGAGTTACCTATGGCGTAAATGCTTAGCTCATGTCAATATGAATCAACTTGACAAATTAATCAAACATGATTTAGTTCAAGGTATTCCAAAGCTCAAAATCAAAAGTGATTTGATCCATGATGCATGCCAGATGGGAAAACAGAACAAATCTTCTTTCAAATCGAAAAATGAAATTTCTACCAAAAGACCTCTTGAACTTCTTCACATGGATTTGATGGGACCAGCAAGAGTAAAAAGTCTTGGTGGAAACCTTTATACACTTGTTATAGTTGATGATTTTTCTAAATTCACATGGACTATGTTTCTATCATCTAAAAAATAAGCGTTTGAGTTATTCATTGTATTCACCAAGAAGGTCCAAAAAGAGAAAGGTGTGTTTATTGTGTCAATCAGGACAGATCATGGAGGAGAATTTGAAAATGGAGACTTTGTAACTTACTGTGAAAGCAAAGGAATCAACCACAACTTCTCAGCACCAAGAACCCTACAACAAAATGGAGTTGTAGAAAGAAATAACAGAGTTCTTACAAACATGGCACGGACAATGATGATAGAAAAACAGATGTCTCAGGTCTTTTGGGCTGATGTAATCACCACAACATGCTACATCTCCAATAGGGCTTACATAAGATCATCTCTTGGAAAGACTCCCTACGAGCTATACAAAGGAAGAAAGCTAAATTTGTCTCATCTTCACATCTTCGAGAGCAAGTCTTTCATTCACAACAATGGGAAAGAAAATGTTCGTAAATTCAATCCTAGATTTGATGAAGGTTTATTTCTTGGTTATTAAAATAAAAGTAAGGAACACAGAGTGTTTAATAAACGTACATGTGTTGTTGAGGAATCAATACATGTCAAGTTTGTTGAAACTGAACCTCAGTCAAAACCTTTGGTTGATGATGAAATTGTTAGTCCAAAAGACTTTCAAAATATAACTTCATCGGATAATGATCCTGAGGAGGATCCATCAGATGAATCCTTTCAAACCTCTCAACCAAAGTCATGGAAATACATCTGAAATCACTTTCTCAATCAAGTGATTGGAGAAGTGAATGAAGGTGTACAAACACGAAGGAAATTTTTAAATGAAGCTCAATTCTCAGCTTTTATATTCAAGATAGAACCTAAAAATATTGAAGAAGCTTTGTCTGACAATGACTTGATTATCACAATGGAAGAAGAATTGAATCAATTCGAAAGAAATCAAGTGTGGGACTTAGTACCCCATCCTAATGACCATCCAGTCAGTGGAACAAAATGGGTATTCAAGAACAAACTTGATGAATCTGCAGTGATTGTCAAAAACAAAGCTAGACTGGTGGCAAAAGGCTATAATCAAGAAGGAATTGATTATGAGGAAACATATGCCTCAGTGGCTAGATTGGAAGCAATACGGGTACTTCTTGCCTGCGCTTGTCTCAAAGATTTCAAACTTTTTCAAATGGATGTTAAAAGTGCTTTTTTGAATGATTTTATTATGGAAGAAGTATATGTTAAGCAACCTCCTGGTTTCGAAAATATTTCAAAACCAAATCATGTTTATAAATTAAAGAAAGCTCTTTACGATTTAAAACAAGCACCAAGAGCTTGGTATGAAAGGTTGAGAAAATTTTTAATTAACAAAGGCTTTGTTAGAGGAAAGGTAGATACAACGTTGTTTATCAAACATATCAACTCTAATGTGCTCATTGTTCAAATTTACATTGATGATATTATTTTTGAGCCACTAACAATGATCTTTGTCAAGAATTTGCTAAGACAATGCAGGGAGAATTTGAGATGTCCATGATAGGAGAATTAAACTTCTTTCTTGGGCTACAGATCAAACAAAGGAAGAATGGAATCTTCATAAGTCAAACCAAATATTTGAAAGAGCTGTTGAAGAAGTTTGGGATGGAGCAGTGTAGAAGTGCAGATACTCCCATGAGCTCTACAGCTTTACTTGATGCAGACGTGAATAGGAAAGACTTTGACATCAAAAGATATAGAGGAATAATAGGATCATTACTCTATCTCACTGGCAGTAGACCAGATATTCAATTCAGTGTTGAAATATGTGCTAGATATCAAGCTGCACCCAAAGAATCACATGTAGAAAATGTCGAGAATTTTTAGATATCTCGCTGGAACCATTGATCCAGGAATGTGGTATCCAAAAGGTAACAGTAAATATTTGATTTCTTATTCTGACTCTGACCATGCTGGATACAAAACAGACAGAAAAGGCACGAGTGGTCATTGTCAGTTTCTTGAAGGTTCATTGGTGTCATGGTTCAGCAAGAAACAATCAACTATGTCATTATCATCAACTGAAGTTGAATATATTGCTACTGCTAGCTATTGTGCTCAAGTACTCTAGATGAAGCAACAACTTCAGGATTTGGGAGTAAATTTTATAGAAATTCCCATCTTCTGTGATAATACGAGTACTATTAGCCTTGCAAAGAATCCTGTACACCACTCTCGAACAAAGCACATAGACATTCATCATCATTTTATTCGAGATTATGTTCAAAAAAAGGATGTCAAAGTCACAAAACCTCTTGCGAGAGAACAATTCATGACTATATGGAGAGAATTGGGAATGATAAATCCCAATGAATTGTAAGTAATTTTCTTTTAATGTTAATGTTTTGATGATTAAATACTAACTTTATCATCGAAGTATTTTAAATAGTTTTTCAGGTCTCTGTTTTCATGATAAAGAATAGAGCAACAATCACTCTAAGCAACACTCGAGTTCAGGAAGAAGTATTACTGAAGAAAAATTATCACTTCCAGAGAAAACTCGAGTAAAAGGGCAATACTCGAGTACTATAAGAACAATACTCGAGTTCTAACAAGAGTATAAAGCAAAATTGAGAAAAAGAGCACAATACTCGAGTACCAGTATCAAAACTTGAGTGATATTAGTCATCACTTGACTCAGAACTTGATGACAGAAGAAAGTACTCATGATACTCGAGTATTGGAGACCAAAACTCTAGTACCAGAGCTCTCAAAGGCTTTATTTGCAGCAAAACTCAAGTTTTCATTAGAGTACAGGTAAATACTCGAGTACAGAGAACAAAACTCAAGTATAGGTAAGACTTTTCATATTCTAATATTTTAATACTCGAGTTCTAATGACAATACTCAAGTACTCATGAGACTTTTCAGATTATAAGTCCCGATACTAGAGTATGTTTAAGTAAAACTCAAGAACTGTCTAATATGTTCATCTTTTAGACCCCGATACTCAAGTAGTAAGTATAATACTCGAGTATTGGTCATCAATACTCAATTTTTGTGAAGAACACTCGAGTGTTAGTGTTACTTTTAGTATTTTGCATGCCCGATACTCGAGTATTGAGTCACAATACTCGAGTATTGTGTTTCACCGAGGCTAAATTACTCCTGGAACTCGATATTTTTCACTTCTCGCTTCTCCAAAACTCAAGCAAACCCTACTCCATTTTTCAAATTCTCCATTTTACCATTCAAATCCCTCAATAACCATCCAAAACCTCTTCCCAACCATCCTGAATCATAACCCCTCACTCAAACCTCTTCATTTCCCTCATTTCCACCAATAAGTTCCCTGTTTTCTCTCTTCGACACCGACGGCTCCATTTCCTTCCAAATTCCAATTTCTCTTCTCTTTTCCTCTTCCTCAAGCATGGCTCACACCAAAATGACTCCTAGAAATCCCCCAAAGTCCAAACAAACAATTTCAAGTGGTCCCTCTCAATCCCAATCCTATCCTCCTCCACCTCCCAAAAGGGTCCGAATAATAGAGCCCTCTGAAGAACATCAACCAAAGACTCAACTGACTAGAAAATCAAGGACAAGCAACCCCAAATCCATTCTGAGTACAAAGGATAAGGGAAAGGCTCCAATGATCTCCACTTCTCAACCAGAGGACTCACAACCCAAGCACTTTGATTTTGAAACCCAAAGCATTCCCCCTGGTTCTCATGTCTCTACTCCAAGGAGGAAGATGAAAGGAAAGAGGACTACTACATCTGAGACTCCTCAAGCATCAGAGCAAACAGTAAGAGAAGCACCCAAGGGATTCAATGTGAGGAGTGTATACATCATTCCTCAAACTCCGGGTAAATTTGAGAATGTTTATAAAACTAGAGATTTATGCCCTGCGATGTTTGTAGATTTAGAGTATGTGAAGAAACTTGGGATTGATTTGAAAGAATATTTGGCCATTATGAAAATCTCTTGAAAATCCAGACTCCTTATTCTCTTGACATGGTTAGAATTTTTTATAATAATATGGTGTCTGACTCTGCTAAGCTAAGGATGATGTTGGGAACATCATTTTGTATTCTATAAGGACTAAGATTAGGGGAGATGACATTAGTAGAACTCCTGATTTGCTGAACTCTTATTTGGGTACTCATGAGTTTGATTCTGAGTTAAGGACCTTTACACTTGAGGAGGTACATGAGTTACTTAGGCCAGGAGAACCTTTTACAGGATTGAACTTTGAGCCTGCTGCTATGCCACCCACACAGAGAGTCATTCACTACATCTATTCTAGATGTTTAGTGAACAAGAGCAAGAACTTCACTCATATGTCCACCTCTGACTACCACATGATGGCTTCTATTATGGCAAAGGAGAAGAGGAACATAGGACAGTTGGTGTTCCAAGAGATATGGAGATTCAGATTCTCCAATTCAAAGAGAATGATTGTTCCCTATCCCAATTTGGTTTCAAGGACCCTTGAGCAACATAACATTTGGTATATCATAAAGGATCAAAAACCCTTCAAGCCTCTCTAGTTTACAGAGGCTCATCTTCACCGAATGAAGATTGAGGTCAAGGTGGCTCCAGGGCAGACCATAGTGGAAAGCAAGAAGAGGAAGAGAACAGCTTCTGGTCCATCTAGAATGCCTCAGGATGACACTCAATCCTCTGCTCCACAGCAGCCTACCTCTGCCCCCTACTTTGCTCAGGCATCTATTCAGCAGTTTATGCAAACTGAGTTCAGGAGAATGGGAGAGGACTTCACTCAGGCATTTCACAGTGAGACTTAGGCCTATGTCTCCAATTTGCTCAAGGCTGCAGCAGATTACTTTAGTGGGAGGACTCTTGACTTGGCTGTTGCATCTTTGAAGCCTTCTATGGATTCCTTACAGCTATCAGTAGAGTCCATGCTTTCTGCTCTGGAAGGGAGGATGTCATCTATTGAGGATTTCATTAGAGGCACTAAGGCCCCACCTCCTCCTTCTTCTGAGCCTTCATCCTCTGCTCGTGCTCATACTTCTGCTCCTACTCTAGTTCTCCTCATTGAGTATCCTATTTCTGAGCCAGAGCTTACTACCACAGAGCTTCCTGAGCCTTCTGCAGTTCCTGAGCCTCCTACCTCTGAGCCATCCATTCCCTCTGAGCCTACAGTACCTGTGTCTTCTGTTCCTCCCATTTCTGAGTCTACCTATGTTGACCCCCTGCCTCTCCTTCTCACCCTCTTTGATTGATGACAAAAAGGGGAGAAGTAATTATCTATTGCATTGTCCATTGCTTATTGTTTTTACATGTCTGTTTCTGTTGAACTATTGCTATTGTTGATGCATTACTGTTTTTTTTGTTAAACTCTGTTGGATTTTATTGAATTATGCAGTGAATCTTGATTCTTGTTTTTTGTTATTAATGATATCTTTTTTTCATTAGTTTTGTCATCATCAAAAAGGGGGAGAATGTTGAGATAATGTTTTGATGATGACAAATATGTTTTTGCAATTATGTTAAAATTAATGTTTTCACAAACACTTTATGCAATTTTTGAGTTTTAGTGAAAGTGTTGAGAATACTCAAGTAATGAGGACCAATACTCGAGTGCCATTGAACAAATATGCTTCCAAAACTCAACACTCTTAAGAGAACTCAAATTTTAGTGGAAGTATTGACAACACTCGAGTATTGAGTGTCAATACTCAAGTATCGAGTGTAAAAACAAATTTTAAAAACCCAACACTCTTAAGAAATCTCAAGTTTTAGTGAAAGTATTGATAACACTCGAGTAGTGTTTGTCAATACTCGAATATCGAGTACCAAAACAGCCTTCAGAAAACCAATACTTACAATGAAACTCAAGTTTTAGTGAAAGTGCTGCAACACTCGAGTACTGATTTGCAACACTCAAGTATCGAGATACAAAACTGTTTTCAAAACAAAACACTTTCAACCAAGACTCGAGTTATTCTGAAAGTATTGTCCAAACTCGAGTATTGTGAAACAGAACTCGAGTATCGAGTTGAGAAAATCAGTTTGAACTTCAATACTTCTTTGAAAACTCGAAGTATTAGCAAAAGTGTTGCTATTACTTGAGTATTGTGAAACAGAACTTGACTATCGAGGCTAAGACTTTCTTTTCAAACTGAATACTCTAGAGAAAACTCGATGAGCAATTGAAATGTTGATTTTAATTCTTTAAGACTCGAGTATTAGAGCATAAAACTCAAGTATCGAAAGACTTATAAAGATTTGCTTGACAGAAACACAGTGAAAATCAAGTTTTATTGTCTAACACTCGAATAATGAAAATACTTCTACTAGAACTCAAGAAGCATTGAAAGTATTATCACAAATTGTCTCACAAATACTCGAGTATTCCTACAAACACTCGAGTAATGAGAATACTTCAAAGCTTCATCTTTAGAACTCAAGCAACAACAAAAGTGTTTTCAATTTTTCACTGATACTCCTTTGAAACACTTGAGTATTGTAAGATTTCATTTAAGTACTCTTTTTACTGACAATGTTTCATAATGTCAGAACTTTTTGTTATTCTCAAATCTTTCCTTTTTTATGCTTCATTTATTTGAATCCTTTCTACTCTCATAAATGCTCGTTTATTTTAATTATTAACAAAGAATGGGTCATCTGATTATCTCATCGGAAAATCATTCAACGGATAAAAACTCAAGAGACGACCATACCTCGTTTCAGAAGCATTTAATGTTAGAAGCTAAACGAAGAAGATGAGAGTAACGGAAACAAAATTGTTTCTAACGGACATTTATTTCTTCCCAACTATAAATAGAGATGCATTCAAGACGAGTGAGGCAGACAACACATTACTGAGATACTACATTTATTGTTCTTCATCTACCTCCTCTGTTTTCATTCTCACGATCATAATTTCTTCAGTGATTAGCATTCAATTCTCAGAAAGGAGAATATTCTTATTCAAATCTTGATTCTGTGAGAGTTTCTCAAGATTAGAGAATCTTAAGTGTAAGGGACACAAGCAAAAAGTGTCAATGTGCTGTATTAAGTTAGGAAGGGAGAGAGTCTCTCTTCCACTCTAGTTGTAAAAGTTTTTTATAGTGGATTTAAGAAGTTCAGAGCATTCTGAGGACTGGACGTAGTTCAAGTGGACCAAACCAGTATAAATCTCTGTGTTTATTATTTCCTGCTCTCTGTTTTATTTCAAAAGTTGCGAAAAAAATTTTGTGACCAATTTACCCCCTTGGTCAAATCTTATTCTAACACGTCCCCCTCCATGAACCACTGGAACTACTTCTTCTCCAACATTGGCAACGCCTTTCTCTCCACCACATATTAACTAGTATATATATGGGTCTCATGTGACTAGTTAGAGTTCTTATACCTTCAAGCATGCTCATGTATTCTAACAAAATTATGTTTAAATAATTTAGTGAAAAACTCAATTATACAATAACAAATTATAAAAATCATATGCTTTGTGACATGATAGTATTAGATTAGATGTCCAGATATATGAAAATATGATTTTTACTACATTACATTCATTTCAATAAAAATTAAGCAGCTTGACTGTGATGGCTTTTGAGGGAATAAACCCTTAAAGGGTCTATCAAAAGTGTTCTAACTTACTAGAGAATCTAATATCAATAAGACAAAAGTTACTCCTTTGATCCTAAATGTACGAGCATTTTTTTAGTGTCTTATATTTAGGATTGAAAGAATTTAACAAATACATGTCAACTAATTAAACATAGAAATTCATGAGACAGTAAAGTAAGATTATCCATTCATACATAATGAGTAATGATTAATCCAGGTTTGCTACTTAAGCTCCATCCAATGTATGAGACTCAATCTACTTTTTATAAATGGATTAAAAAATAGAACAATTTATGAGATATATAAATTAAAAACAGCAATTTATTTTAAGGTTAATACCATTGTTATTTTTTTCTTTTTGAGTGGATACCATTGTTTTTTTCCCCATCAAAGTAACAACTTATATTGATATAATGATATCCAAGTCTGAACAAAACAACTTAACAATAAGAACAAACCCAATAAAGTAGCGAAAAAACAAAAAATAAAATCTCCCAAAGAAAACAAGGAACACATTAAACCACAATCAACCAAAGAAACAAGTGATGGTTAATATCATTGTTAGTTCTTATGGTTTGACTAAATTTTGGGTTTCTTTTTTCCAGGGATCAAAACCAAAATCCAATAAAATTGTAAGGACCAACAATGATATTAACTGATATTTTAATTTCATATTATTAGATTGATATAATAAAATTGTAAGGACCAACAATGATATTAACTGATATTTTAATTTCATATTATTAGATTGATATAATAGATTAAGCTTTGATGGGAATAGCTCTAAGAGGCTGAACCTTCCTTAGGGTTAACCCGAATTTCTCATCCATATCTAAGTCATTTGGTTGGAGCCCATCTGGAAGCTCCCAAATCATGATTTTGGAGAAGCATGGCTAACATCAAGTGAACTGTTCTGAAAGCCAATGGCAACCCTGAGCACATTCTTCTACCTACTCCAAAAGGAATCAGCTCAAAATTGCGACCTTTGAAATCAATTTTACTCTCCAAAAACCTTTCAGGCTTGAACAAATTAGAATCACACCAAACACTTGAATCTCTCCCTATAGCCCAAGTGTTAACCAAAACTTGTGTGCTCTTGGGCACTGCAAAGCCACAAATTTGTGCATCATCCAGAGTCATTCGAGGTACTAGAAATGGAGCTAGTGGGTGCAAGTGAAGAGTCTCCTTCACTATTGCCCTTAGAAATGGTAAATTGGATATACGTGATTCTTCAATTTTAATGTTTTTATTGCCAATGACTTCTTGAAGCTCTTCTCTAACTTTTCTTAGTTTCTCTGTGTTTTTCAATAGCTCTGTTATTGCCCATTCTACTGTACTTGATGTTGTGTCCCCTCCAGCATCAAACAAGTCCTACATAGAGTAAAAATATTTAAAATAGTATTATTTACATGTATGTGAAGGTGATAAAATCATAAAAAATATGAAAAATATTTTCACATGCACATGCAGCAAACAATTAAAACATAAATTTCAACCCTCCTCAAATGATCTGTCAATTGTTTTCGCTGAGTCACCTCATATAATCTAACATGACTTGGACCTCAATTAATCAGAGCTCAATGAGACTTTCCAAAACATATTTATATATAAAAAAATTCCCATTTACATTTATATTGTTTTATTCGACAACTAACGGAGATTTTGAAGTATGGGAAACTAGGTGAATAGTATTCGATATTTAATGGGGTATTTAAGTGGTATAGTTTCCCCATTTCAATAACTAGTTTTCTAATGGAGGGTACCTATCCTACTTAAGTATCCAACAATTGATATTAGAGTCTAAGTTGTTGACGGTTTCATGGAGGGCCCCCAATTAAAGTTCCATGGAGTACAACCACTAGCTAGGATGCTAGCTTTTCATGCAGTATTTAATAGTGAGTTATGCTTAATGGGATATTTGAGTGAGCTGGCTCTCCTAACTTTTGGTATGGTTCCCATCCCACATGGGTACCTATCAATAATCTATATTTAATTGAAGGACATCAATAAAAATATAGTCACCACCAATAAATGCAACACGTCACACCGCCTCAGCTGGGAATTCTCTTCTTCCATGAGATCCAGAAATGAGTCCAAAACATCACCATAAACCTTAGAGCCACTTTTGGAGGCTCTTAGCTGTATTCCTTCTTCAATAATATTTTCAATAAACTTGAAAATCTTCAGAAAATAGCTGTTCATTCTCAAGCGCTTACGCTGTGGGTCAAGTAAACGAAGAAAAGGGAAGAAATCTGAAACATTAGGGCTTCCAACTTCCTCTAAGATGCCACGTATAAGGTCTTTAAACTTTTGAGATGAACCAGAAGTAAAACCAACCAGGTCAATGGAAAAAAGAGTGTTTGAAATGGAATTAAGTGTTGCTGCAAAAGTAGCCTCGCCAATATCTAAAGCTTCACCTTTGTTACAACATATATCCTCATAATCCAACAAATCTTGCAGCTTTTTGGATCTTACTTTCTGGGTAGAATCGAGTTGGAGAGGCGAAAATATCCTTGTAACGCAAACTCTTCTAAGAGTCTTCGATTGAACTGATGACGGGTGGACGAAGGATAGAGAATATTTGTAGTGGTCGAGTGCCTCGCAAGTGTGAGGAACTGTACGGATAAATTCATTTTTATGTAATGCTTCTTTTGCAACTTCTGGGGTTGAAATGACTGTGGTGCTTATGCTTCCTAGCTTCAAAGTTATTAGAGGTCCATATGTTTTCAAGAGATTTGCGAGTGACCGATGAGGTTTTGTGCCAAGCTCCAAGATGTTACAATGATAGGATAAGGTGAAGGTCCTTGTGGGAGCTTGCCATAATGGTTATTCCTTCGGTTGTGTAAGAAGAAGAGGAAGAAGACGAAGACGAAGATGAAGAAGAAGCAAAAGAAGAAGAAGGTAAAATTACGAAGGCATGAAAATGGAGAGGAACGTATGAAGAGGATTATTGGGAAGTCCATAGCTTAGTGTTTGTACGCAGCTTTTCCATCTCCACTAGGTATAGCCACAATTTACGGGTGCTCTCGACCAAGAATTTAGATTTCAATTGCTTAAATGCACTGTAAAGATTAAATTATTTATATTTGTTTAATTTGGTTACAATTCAGTCCTAATTATAAATTTCCTTGTCCAACTTGATCCATTAAGTTTCAAGTTCAACCATTTGTCCTGTTTGTCACAATATTATTAGAATATATTTAATCAAAATTTAAACGTTAAATTTTAAAATAGTAAATATGTTTTCAAACTCAAGTATATTGAGTAGCTAACATTTTATATTTTTTCTGATATAACAAATGTTATCTCCCTAACTTTTTCTGTGTACTGCTCTTCCCCAACAAAGTTAGTCAATAGTATTTGTGAAATATTGAATAATATAAATGCGTTTATATTTAAAACCTCATAACATTGAAAAACAGTTATATACATTTTTTTTTTAAACGGGACCACACACAAACACACAGAGGATATCATAGATAGAGAATCGAAATCCTGTGAGATGACCCAGTCTCGAAATATCTACGTTCAAAGAAACAGGGACCATATCATACTAAGCGTACACTTGATTGGGCCACAGAAACAAAGGAAGCCCATTCCAGGTTCAGCTTGTTAGTTTAGTTAAGAATGGGGTCCAGGAGAGAAGACATGGAGGGTGGGGCAACAAGCACTGGACCCTTGCTCACACGGGAACAGTTTTTGCTCCATCTCGTGGGGCCCGCATGCATTGTTTTTTTGACTCTACATTTTTGTATAGTGCACGAACCACGGGTTGTACTGTAAATGACTGTGACTGAAATCCTTTATCCTCTCCTCCGGATTCCTTCTTCTTGTTTTTTTTTTTTGCGTATGCATTCAATATCCCAGATCAACCCCAATATCAAGGGGAACTCATCGGATCTAGATTAATCCGGATTCGCCCTTTGTGCGGGTTCTTCTAAGGGAATGTGAGCTAACCCCTGGGATGCTGCGTTCCTACGTTTCGAACTCGAAATCCGTAATTAAGCTAGAACAACTTCTTACCAGTCGATCTAATCCCATGGGGTTCAATTTCTTCTTTCTTCTTTCTTCTTTCTTCTTCTCTCCTTTCATCTTCAATTGACTTATTTTTATAACGTTTTATCAGTACAATAGATTTTATAAAAGATATTCTTATCTCAAATTTTAACAATTTTATCACTTTGTCTTATTGTATTTTTAATTTATTTTTTCTTAATCAATCCAGAATAATTTGATAACCCATTATATGGAATTGGTTAATTCTTTTACCAATTGTTTTAAACTCCAGATTTTATAGTTAGGATACAATAAGACAAAGTGATAAAATTGTTAAAATTTTATAACCCATTATATGGAATTGGTTAATTCTTTTACCAATTGTTTTAAACTCCAGATTTTATAGTTAGGATTAGAGATTGTTATTGTTATATCTCATTCTAAAATTCTTTTTAAGTTCTTTTTATTGTTGACATTTTAGTATATAACCTAAAGTCATAGTCTTTTTATTTTTTAGTAGATGGCTAGAAGTCATATATATCTTTAGTGTCTTGAGATTTTATGATCATAAGTTATATAACCTTGATCTTTTATTTTTGATATCATATGACTAGAAGCTATATTATATTTTTTCCCCTACCTTACAATATAGTCAAAAACTATATTTATTTAATTTCTTATTATATGATTAGAAGACATATAATGCTAACTTTTTATTATTGGTCTAAAACCATGAGACTCTAATTTTCTTGTAATATTTTACTTTATATTATTTCTTACGTTTAAGAATTTTTTGTAATTATCATGTATATTATTATATTTGCATTGTTAAATTTTTTCTATTTTTCTATTTTATTTATTATTATAATAATATTTATTTATGTTAATGGTGTATATATTTCTCTACCTCCCTATATATATTGCCATATATTAGTGCTACATAATAGAGCACTATTGTCGATATACTGTTACAGTCATTTATCATAGGACTCACCGCCTTAATTATATCCGTAATATGAGCATTTATATTTGCCACTAAACATTAAAAAATTACTTGCACATAGCTAATAATTGAAATATTCAAACACAAAAGACCTCATTGTTAAATTTTAAAAAAAAAAAAAAGAGCATGATAATGATTTGGCTTTGTTTTATTTCTTACTTTTAGAGTCGGGAGGACGGGTCAAGCCCGTTGGATCGATCCGATTATACCCGTTTAAGTCGATAGTCATACCTAGAATTTAGTATTAAAAAAAGGATGCGAGCTTAAAAAGATCAGACCTGTAAAGCTACGGGCTTAAAAGAGCAGGCCCATTTAGGCCCGCCAAATTTTTTTTTTTTTTTTGTTCCAGACATTTTTTATTCTTTCTATATTTGCTTCCAAATTTCAGAAACAAATCATTTTATATCAAATATTTATTTTAAAATTTGTTTTCTTATCAATCATATACCTCATAACAATGAAAAAATGTGAAAAGAAAAAATATAGTTGAAATATAATTTTTCTAACAACTTATATAATGCATTATATTATAACAACTCTCTCTTTTCCTTCAAATTTTAGAAAAAATCATTTCAAAAAAACACTTATTTCTAGTTATTATGTATGTGCTATATAAAGACACATACATACATATTTTCACTCATCGGATCCTTATTCTTTCCAATTTTAATATTAAACTAGTTATGTTGTTTTCCAAATACAAAATTTTTTTCAAAGACTAAATTAAAAATCTATTGTTGTAACTTGATCTATTTAAAAAATATGAAAATATGTTAAACATGCCCATAACCCGTGGGCCAACCCATGACTAATAAGTTTATATGCTGAGCAACAAAATTGGAGAATGAATACAAAACTTCATTCTAACATTTTATTACTTGCATTAATAACATTTAGGCATCTTCTTACTTTTAATTATAAATCATGTGACTATTACTAAGAACATTTTTCATGCCCAATTATTGAAATTATCGTTCATAATATATTGTTATCTTAACTTTATTTTTTTTTTAATTTAATTTTGATATTATTTATGTCTTAGATTAGAAATTTTGACTACTTTAAATTGAAAAAAAACAAAAAGAAAATAGATTTTTTTTTTGTTAAACTGGCCAAAAGCATGAGAGACGACCTGAGCCCGCCGGTTCAAGGATCGAGCTTCAAAAATCAAGCTATTTTATATTAGCGAATTTAAATGTACCGCCCGAATTCTTAACTCTATTTATTTTCAACTTTTTTATGACATGGATTGGTGATCCTTTGTTTTATTTCTTATTTTCAACTTTGTTATGCATAGGGGTGTGATCTTTTGTTTTATTTCTTATTTCCAACTTTGTTATGACAAGGGTTGGTGACAGTGCTTTCAGTTTTCATGAATTGTTTTCAAACTTTGGACAAGACAATTTAAAAGGTTTTTTCTACAAATATACTATAAATTGGAAAAAAATTTACTAAAACATTACATTTCAAAAATTATTTATTAGGATACTAAACTATGTTAATGGAACCTATTGAACTCGTTTATGCTATAAATAAGTTCAATGGGTCCCACTGGCAAAAATCCTGAATACGTTCACAGCATGAACGAGTTTAGAAATATTATTTTTTTTTAAAAAAAAGATGGAACCCAACTTTATTCCTTTTCAAAATATCCCCCCACCAACATCCCCTTATAATAAAAAAAGTTATTTTTTAATTTTTTTTTAAATCCTCCCAAAATGCTCCAAAAAAAAAAATTAAATCCCCTACAAATTATATGTAATTAATCAATTATTTAATGTGGTATAAAATTTATTTTCCCACCACAAGTTCCTATGTATTACTATTATATTTTAGTTGTAATTTCTTTATAGTCTGTAACTTTTATTCTAATATAAGCTCTAAAGAAATTACAACTGAACAATAATAGTAATACATAACAATTTATGGTGAGAAGATAAATTTTATACCACATTAAATGATTGATTAATTATATATAATTTGTAGGAAGTTTATTTTTTTTGGCATTTTTGGAGGATTTAAAAAAATAACTTTTCTTTATTATAAGGGGACATTGGGGCTTGTGGGGGGCATTTTGAAAGGAATAAAATTGGAACTCATACAAAGGGCTTGTGGGGGATATTTTGAAAAGGAATAAAATTGGAATGAGTTTAAAGGTTTTGTCAGCAGGCCACACTAACAAAGTGTAGTATCATCGTAAATAATTTTTGAAGTGTAGTGTTTTGGTAAATTTTTTTACTGTTTATAATATATTTGTAAAAAACCCAATTTAAAATCCAACACACCACCACCAAAACCCAACTAATTAAAAGCAGAAACTATGTACATATAGGGACTGATTAGAGAATAATAATTTTGCAATGAATGTTGCCCCCACTCACCACATAGATATACTGTTATTTATTTATGCTATAATATTGCTCTTTTAGTGCTCCATTATATATGTTGTTCTATTATGCTATTCATTCATTTATTTTTATTTTTTTTATCCAATTTTTATTCACATATTTTTATATTATATATGAAATTTAGCATAATTTTGATTTTTGTTATTGTTATTGTTGTTGCTGTTGCTCTTCCTTTTCTAGCTGAAACCATGGAAAATCTTACCAAACTCGCAGAAAAATGCCACTTAAATACAAATGATATCTACGTTCAAAGAAATATCTATGTTTTGGAGAGATTTGCGAGAGATTTTGTGCCAAGCTCCAACCACCCAGTCTCGAAATATCTACGTTCAAACAAAACGCCACGCGACCAAATTGATCTCGCACGTACAATGCAAAATAATTCCAAAATAGTATCAATTATTACGAGGGAGAATTGTTGGGCAAAAAATTACAAGGGAAAACTGAAGATAAGTTATTTATTAAAGAATTAATTAGATAATGAAACATGTTATTGAACTCTTATGAAAGTTCAGTTATATAATTTAAAAGCATAATTATATATAATATGTAAACTCAGTTGCATATTGTAAAAATTCAATTGCATTTTGTAGAAGATTCTAATTCTCCCTTGTTAGAACGCCCTATTGTAAAATGTAAATGAGAAGATGTGAATGTTCATTTTGAACCCTATAAAGAAGGATTATATTATTCTAAGCTTTCCCTTGCTTGGGCCGCAGAAACAAAGAAGGCCCATTCCAGGCTCAGCTTGTTAGTTTAGCTAAGAATAATAGAAATTGAGTGGTGGGACCCATAAGAGAAGACATAGAAATAGGCAATAAGCCCCTGGACCCTTGCTGACACGGGAAGGGATTTTGCTCCATCTCGTGGGGCCGCATGCATATTTCTTTATTCACTCTACATTTTTGCATAGTGCATGAACCACGGATTCTGTATACATACACAAAAGCCCCCACCCCCACAAAAAAACTCTCCCCTCTCTTCTCATCTTCAATTTAGTTATGTTTATAACATGCTATTAGTATAATAGAGCACGATAGTTCTTATAAAAGATATTCTTATTTCATTATTAACAATTTTATCTAATTTATCTTATTGTATTTTTAATTTATTTCTTCTTGATCAATTTGGATAATTTAATAAGCCATTATATGGAATTAGTTGATTCTTTTTTTGATTGTTTTAAACACTATACTCCACAACTAGTATTGGAGATTGTTATTGTTATATCTAATTTCAATTTTCTTTACAAGTTATCTTTATTATTATTGCCATTTTAGTATATGACCTGAAGTCATAGTGTTTTCATTTTCTTATATATGGCTAGAAGTCATATATACATTTCTTATCTTGACATTATATAACCAGAAATTATATAATATTGATATCTTATTTTGATATCATATGGCCAGAAGGTATATTATATTTTTTCATATATTATAATATAGTCAGAAGCTATATTCATTTAATTTATTATTATATGACTATAAGCTATATAATGCTAACTTTTCATTATTGGTTTGAAATCATAAGACTTTAATTTTCTTGTATTATTTTACCTTATATTATTTCTTGCCTTTTAAGAATTTTCTGTAATTATCATTCATATTATTATATTTGCATTTTTAAAATTTTTCTTTTTTTCTATTTTATATTGTTATATATTTATTTATTATTATATTAATATTTATTTATGTTATTGGTGTATATATATTTCCCTAACTCCCTATATATATTACCATATATTAGTGCTACATAATAAAAACTATTATCGATATACTGTTACATTCATTTATTATAGGATTCACGGCCTTAATCATGTATGTAATATGAGCATTTATGTTTGCCGCTAAATATTAAACACCAAGTGTGTATAAATAATAAGCTTATCAATCCCAAATTGATCGGTTGTCCTGAAAACCGATGACCCGATCATCTAACTAATCTAGACAAGCCTTCAGCCTGGTATATGTCTAACCCGGGGTGAACCGGTGTATTCCAAGTCAGATATATTTCTTAAAAAAAAATTGAATTTTTAAAAATATTATTAACTGGACTTATTATTTTAGTTTATCATTACTTTGATGATTTTTATTTTTTTGTTTACAAACTAACTATGAGTAACTATATTCTAGTGTTTTATTATTTTTGTTAATTTGTAACTTTTAATTCATTGTAAGGATAAAAATATATTCTCAATTTAGTATTTTATTATGGTTACAATCAAATAATTGTGATGGACATATAAGTATCAAAACATTATATTTTGAGTTGTCATTTTTATTTAAATCAAATACGAGTATTTTTTATTAAGTTATATTATTTTTGTATGACCAATTTGACCCACGAGTTGACCCCTGTCTAATCCACTATCTCGATCGGTTCAGAGTCCGGTCCAGGTTTAATTACATTGAACCATATCCTCATTGATATACGGATTCATTTCAGAATAATAAGAGTTTTCATTTTCTCACTTTGTTAACAGAACCCATGTATTCCCAGCATCATACATGTATATAATCCTTATACAATCTCTCTATTTCAAAGTTTCTGTGAGATTTTCAGAAAAAGGAACAAACATAAATATTTCGAAAGAAATGAGAATGGCTTCTTGCTGGAGAAGTTTAATAAATGGGGAAATGTTTATATTATCTCCATTGCCTTACTCACAAGCATGCTTATCTCATAAGCTTGATTTTCCAGGGTGAAAATAAATGTTTTGGGTTTCAAAGTTTGGGCTTGAACCCTGGCACAGCCCAATTCCATTTTCGGGCATGGGTTAATGAATTGACCATTTTACCTCAAAATTCTATAAATGAATTCTTAATAGTTAATACTTTATAAGGATTTTCCACTCCAATTAATTTTTTTACCTTATAAAATTATCTTCCTGAAATTATCAAGTTAAAAATTAACATTTAACTTATTTTTCTTGAATTACCTCAAAAAATAGCTCCAAAATTATTTAGGCTAATTTTGGTGAATCAACCCTTTTCATAATATTTCTAAGGAGGTTCCTAATTAAATTCAATTGAAATATCAAAATCTAAATTTAGGCTACAATTCTAAAAAATTCTTAATTAGGACAGTAAGCCTCATTAGGGATTTTGTGAATGTTGTTAAAAGACCATAAAGCCCCTATGTAGTTAAAAAGGGAAATTGAAGGTGAATATGGGCTTACTTTCAGTTTTTATTATTTCATCT